>PVKS010000944.1:0-160914 GCA_004027875.1 Aplodontia rufa
TTAATGGACCGCATTATGTTCCCCCATATGTTCCCTGGGAGCTTTGTCCTCCCGTGGGGTGGGAATCTGAGTGCTCTCCTGCAGCGTGAGGTGATTCTCAGGAGGGTCTCGGAGTCACTGTAGGTGGGGCGGGCGCCATCTTCCAGATCTAGCGAGTTTTTAACAGGTGTTAAAATGATTAGATAGAAGAGGTTGAGAAAGTTGAGAAAACATTTCTTCTCCTTTCCATCCAGGCAGCAGATATGAGGAGAGGCAAAAAAGAACAAGGGGGAGGAGAGGGGCCGTGAGGAAAAAGTGCATACAGCTGAATTTTAGTGCAGCAAATGAGAGTGGGCGTGGACTAATTTTTGGTCTCTCATTTTTAACTGATCGGAGTCGGAGTGGAGGTCTTTCTCACCTTAACAAGGCAGTTTTCCGTGTGGCTGGAGGAGAATAACGCTGTTGTGCACCGGCAGCGCCTGTGTGTTCAGTGGTGCTGTCTCAGCATCTTTTGCATGTTCTGCACAAGTCTAACCTAGAAACGGCTGCTGCTCCTTTTGTGAAAGTGGAATTAGTGTCACATCAGGCTTCCCTTCGGGCCAGCTTTTCTGTCCCAGGCTCTTCATGCTCTGGGGTTCTTGCTTGGAGCTGGCCCCACAGCACTGTTTCCCATAACCCATTTAACCTGTTTTCTGGTAGTAAGGTAGTAAACTGCTGTCAAGTTGATTACTTTGATCACATTTTTGCGTGTTACATTTCAGCCTGCTTTTGCAGAAGGAATTTACAGATTGCAGAAGTCCCCTGGGATTTGGCGCTTCCTCTTGATATCAATGGCAGTGTGAGCTTTGTAGCTCTGTGTGTTCTTAGATGAACTCCTGAAGTCGCGGTATGTCTAGATGCATGACCTGCGGGAGTGTAGAGTAATAACACCCTTCAGAAATCGCTTCACCTATCCGTCTCCTTAAATGCAGCGTGCTCTTTGTAGGAGGTTGTCGAAGGTCAGTCTTCCTTGCACCTCGGAACACTCGATTGTTGTCCTCTCAGCGTGTAGGTGGTGGCAGCAGTGGTGGCCCTCTGGCCTGTTGTGGGCAGGTGGACATCTCGGCCCTGTGCACCAGGAAGAGGCAGATGGTTACCTTTGCCCTTTTTGCATTGGCTGATTGCTTTTCCAGGGCACTACCCAGACATTTCATAAAGTGAACATTTTGCTTACAGGCAATGAAATCTCCAGAGCTAAAAGACCGGCTGGAAGAATCGGAGAAGCTAATCCAGGAAATGACGGTGACCTGGGAGGAGAAATTGAGGAAAACTGAGGAGATTGCGCAGGTTTGTTTCCTGACTGATCAGGAAGGTGAGGCCTCTTGACCGTCTGCACAGTAGGTTCAGTGTGTTTCTGGCCCTTTTGGGGTCTCACCTTAGTTGCTGGCATCTAGCGCTGACAGGAATTCAGATCCAAGCAGGTCTGCACTTTACAGAATCAGTCTGAAGGATACAGAAGGTATAGTTCTCAGTGGTGCCTCTGGTCTGAGTACCTCATGCTACTAGTTTTGTAGAACCAAGGCACTCTCTAAAAGTGTAGCATTACTAGGGTAGATGTCAGGTTATGAGCACCTCACTTCCAAGTGACAACTCAGTAAAAGTCACATAAGAAACCCAACGTGAGGCAACTGTCTCTCACACTAGAAAATTTAACCTAGAGAGTTGTGAGATCCTAGGGTGGGAGCACTAGCCCAGTCTAGGAAGATGTGGCCAAGATTAGCACTGGAGGAAAATGCCAAAATAATCTGTCTTTATGAAGCACTCACCCCATGGTTTCCTGGCACCTGGTGATCCAGCCTGTGTTAGAAACAGATGCAGTGTCGTGGTGCTCAGAACCCTGTCTGGCAGTCTTTTCATGATGGGACGGTGCTCATGCTGGCTAATTAATTGAAATCTTTTGTTCCTTCATTCCTGCTCATCAGCTCTTGTTTGTTCTATGGCCAAGAGAGGGAGTGTCCCACCTGTAATTTGTGATCATGATAGCCTGCCTTCGTTACCTATGAGCTGGCCCTTTTTCTGAGCACCTTAACCTAAGCACTGTACGTGGCCCTCGCAGTAGTCCTGTAAGACAAGGACTTCTATCCCCAGTTCAGTTGCTTAGCTCTTTCTAGTCATCTCTCTGCCTCTTCCCTTGTCTTCATTAAAAATCCTTGTTTTTGCTGTTCCTTGGATTAGGGAATATATATAACTCAGTATATCTTCTTTCTTTCTTTCTTTTTTTTTTTTTTTTTTTGAAATAAAGAGGGGGTGGAATTTAATCTTTATTTACAGGATGCTGTAAGATAAGAAATTCCACATAGAAGTAAGAAACCCATTTAGAGGACAAGTTTCATACTGTGTGTACAGTTTGGAACTGTTCAAGTATAGTTTTATTGTAAAAAGTGCTATAATAACAAACCATATTTATCTTCTTTTTAAGGAGAGAAAGAGAGAATTAATTGTATTTTTTCATCTGGTTTTTGTTTTCCCTCCTCTTAGTTGTGTACATGGTCCTGGGGATTGAACCCAGGTCCTTGTGCATGCCAGGCAAGCACTCTACCACTGAGCCACCTCTCCAGCCCCTCAGTGCACATTTGCTCAGTGGTTTGAGTGGTTGGCTGGTATGTGCAAGGACCTGGGGTTCAGATGTAGTGGGACAATGCTACTCTTACATAGCGTAAAATAGATATTATGTGGATAAGTGTGGATTAGCATTGAATTTGATTTGACAACTTCATCATAGACATTTTAAAAGTAGATAAGAATTGGAGTAGAGCATTGATAAATGCACTAAGGTGCATCGCCTGATTTCATTACAGAACAGTATATGGCCAGTCTTGTTTTGTGTATTCCTGCCTTGGGTTATCTCACTGTATATTCCACAAACTGTAGAGATGAGAACACTGAAGCAAGCTCTTTCTCCCCACATGTATCGCTTTGTTCTCATGAATTACTGTCCATTTTGGAACTGCTGCATGTGTGCCTTTTCCAGCTACGCTAGCAGGGAGCCTTGATGTGGCATTGACCAAGCAGGGCAGGTCCGAGAGTTGCAGTGCTGGGCACCTGTCCCGCCTTGGGTGCCCCTCTGAGGGCGCTGCCTGGCTTTGTGCAGCACCTCCCTCACTGCCTCAACTTGCCGAGCTTCCTCCTCTCAGCGGAACAGCCCAGACTGGCATTTTCTAACGTACATTTCTAAGAGTATAACCACAAAGTATTAATAAACCTTCTGGCTAAATACATTTGGAAAATTCCAGGTAAATTGAGTTCAGTGGATTTCTTTTTTGCTGAACTTCTCATGTAACATTTTTGGGGGCTGCTACAAACCTGCCCATTCATAACCTTGTTTATTTGTTTATTTTTTTTAGTGCTAGGGATTAAACCCAGGTCCTCACACTGCTAGGCAAGCATTGTACCACTGAGCTGCATCCCAATGCTTTTTAAAAAAAAGTTGAATTTTTAAAAAAAAATTTTTGGTGTTGGAGATTAATCCCAGAGGCACTCTACCACTGAGCTACATCTCTAGCCTTTTTTATTTTATTTTGAATTGCTAGAGCCTTGCTAAATTGCTGAGGCTGGTCTCAAACTTGAGATCTTTCTGCCTCAGGCCCCCAAGTCACTGGGATTCTAGGTATGTACCACTGCACCTGGCTTATTTATTTTTAATTTTTTGTGGTATTGGGAATCAGACCCAGGGTTTTGTACATGCTAGAGTAGTGCTCTACCATTCAACAATACCCCTAGCCCTTGGGGTCTTGCTAATGTAGCTGAGGCTAGCCTTGAACTTGCAGCCCTCTTGCCTTAGCCTCCTGAGTAGCTGAGATTACATACATGTGCTACCGGGCCCAGTGCAATTTATGTTTATATTCTAAATTTATTTTTTAATTGGCATAATATTTTTTACTAATTTATGTAGTATAGTATAATTCAATACACATAGTTTTTGGTGGCAAATGTAGTAATGAATAGTCAATTTTCTTGCTTTAGACAAATATTTTATGGTATTTCTACCATAATAAAACCTAAGTGATATATGAATAGGGAAGTAGTGGAAAACAGTAGTTCCCTGACAGTGATACGAGAGAAAGGAATATTAAAATTGCTTTTCTTGTTTTATGGGCTTGGCTCTTTAGCAGGAGTAATCCCTTCCTGGATTTGATTGCTGAAAACTTTCAGCTGTTAAACTGCCCCAGAACTTCTGTGGTTTTGGTTCAGAGTCCCAGGACCAAAATACCTGCGTTCCCACTTCCTAACAGCGCATTGTGGGTGCGATCTGCAGCTGCGGTGCAGTGCCCCGTCTGTTCTCTGGAACGCCCACGCAGCAGAGTTCTAGGCTGCATTTCATCGTGCCGCACGCTTACCGCGTGGCCCTAGGTGCAGCCTTAGTTTGTCTTGTCTTTTTCCAGAATCAAAGGTCCTCGGTGAGTGTGACTTGTCACTGTTTGCTCTTGACCCATAGTGGAAGCCACACCACCCTGCCATGGTTCAGCCTCAGTGTCCCGCCTTGAAGTCGCACGTTCACACACTGTGCTTCAGAGGCAGGCGGGACAGAAGGAAAGGCATCCGTGTGGGAACCGTTCCCAAGTGCAGTGCGTGTGCCAGGCTTCTTCGCGAACTCACAGCTCTGAAGTTTGGAGTGCTGTGTGTGTCCTGCACTGTGCTAGGTGGTTGAAACACAGCCATGAGCAAGGTCCCATCCGTGTCCACCAGCTGTGCACTGTGTGAGGGAAGTGGCCAAGCAGACAGATGGTTACCAAGTGTGGAGCAGACGAGCCAGGGCACAGGCAGCCCTGTTGACATTTTAGGCGCCTGGAATGGAGCTGTAGTGCAGGGTTTGAAGGGAGGCGTGATGAGGTGCGGAGATGGAGAGGGCATGGGCTGGAGAGGGAGGGCCCAGTGAACCTTGTTGAAGAGCAGGCCTTTATCCTGCCTGGGGACTTCCTGAAAGTGGTGAGCGCTTTGGAAAGACCGCAGATGAGTAAAATGCATGCTCTGCTCACATATGCACAATTAAATGAGCTTCGTTGAAAATATTTGAAATTTTTAAGAACGAAAATTGAGCTGGGTGTGGTACTGCACACCTGTAATCCCAGCAGCTCAGGAGGCTGAGGCAGGAGGATTGCAAGTTTGAGGCCAGCCTGGGTAGCTTAGTGACCCTGTCACAAAATAAAAAGGGACTGGGGATGTAGCTCAGTGGCAGAGTGCTTGACTAGAATGTGGAAGGCCAGAGTTCCGTCAGTAGTGCTGGGGGGGCGCGGGGGGAAGGAGAGAAAAGAAAATGGAGAACTCGCTGTTCTTCTTGGTTGCTGTTCATAATGGCCTTTTTTGTTGTTGCAGTTTTTTCCCAGCACTGAGGATTGAACCCAGGGTACTTCACCACTGAACTACATTCCCAGGCCTTTTTATTTTGAAACAGGGCCTCACCAAATTGCTGAGACTAGGTAGCCTCGAATTTGTGACCCTCCTGCCTTAGTCTCCTGAATAGCTGAGATTACAGGCATGGATCGCCACACCTGATTGGGCTTTGTTTTAAAAAATGAATTAATTGACAAAGTGAAACAGTTTTGAGCTGGGTGTGGTGGCACACACCTGTAGTCTGTCTATTCTTGGGAAGCAGAGGCAGGAGGCTAGCCTTGGCAATTTACCAAGACCTTCAGCAACTTAGTGAGACGCTGTCTCAAATAAATAAAAAGGGCTGGGGATGTGGCTCAAGTGGTAGAGTGATCCTGAGTTCAGTCCCCAGTACCATGAAACAGCCTTACGTAGTTGGGCATAAAGGGCACAGTGCAGTAATTCATAATGCTGTGTTTAAAGAATAATATATTTTAATCATAAAGATATTGAGCAGTCATTCCTATATCATAGGACCTTCTATATCTCACTGCCGTGGTGGCCAGGGAATGACACTTCTCTAATATGTTTACAGGAGCGACAGAAGCAGCTGGAGAGCCTTGGAATCTCTCTTCAGTCTTCAGGAATCAAAGTGGGAGACGACAAGTGCTTCCTTGTTAATCTGAATGCCGACCCTGCCTTGAACGAGCTCCTGGTGTACTATCTGAAGGTGAAGTACATGCTCCCAGAACAGGGGCTTCGCGCTGGGGAGTCACACTTTCTCAGAAAGCAGCAGGCTGAGGGTGCGGCTCAGTGTAGAGTGTTCGCCCAGCACGTGCAAGGCCCAGGGTTCAGTCCCAGAACAACAGAGCTGCTGGTGATTTTTGTTTGAATAAGTTGGAGTGGAACAGTTCTGGTTTCACAATCAGTTTTCCTGTTCAGCCTGTGAGTGATGTCATTCAGTCCAGTCATGTGAAAGTAGTATTCCAGTATTATTTTCAACAAGTTAACTAACTAGCTTATCTACCATTATGTAATATGATTTACACAGGGGAATGATTTTAAAGCTTAAAAGATGACCTTTAAAATTAAATTATTTATTCATAAGACAAAAGTTTATGTGGTTTATATGAAACTTTCTGTGAGCAGTTTGTTCACAAGAGGGAACAATGAAAGTGAAATTCTTAGGACCACTTGATAGGAAATTTATGTTTCCAGTAACTCCTAAGGAAATAAAAAAAATTCAATTATAAAAAAGAATGTAGGGGGTTGGAGTGGTGGCTCAGCAGTTATGATGCTGGCCTGGCATTGCTGAGGACCCAGTTTCAAACTCTAGCACTATGTACACAACGAAGTGTTGGAGAAACAAATAAAATTGGCTCTTAAAAAATTAAATTAAAAAAAGGAGGGGGGAGAGTAGGTCACTTAGAAACTGAGAGGGTTATAGAATAGAACAGGAAGAAATGACAAAATATTGATATACATTGGATTTGTAAATCATGGGATGGTTAGGAAGACAAGAGACAACTTCAGTTGGGTGCGGTGGTGCACACCTGTGAGTGATCCTAGCTACTTGGGAGATTGAGGTAGGAGGATCTTAAGTTCGAGGCCAGGTTGGGCAATTTAGTGAGACCCTGTTTCAAAATGAAAAAGAGAAGAAGTAAGGAAGTATGACACAGCTTTGAAAAGCTTTGGCTCAGTGGCAGTGAATGCGTAGAAAGAACATGAAGCCTGAGACCACATAAATGTGAGGAGTACTCCAGATTGCCTGTCGAGATCAGAGCACCAAGTCGTTGCATCTTGGGCTGCGTAATTGTAAACCAGGGTTAGTGTAGGAGGGTGTAGTTCCCCCCCCTCAGGTATTTGGGATTAGCTAATGCAGCTAGGAAAGTAGAGCAAATGAGTGGAGTAAGATGGAAACAGCTTTAAGATTACAGATCATGTGACTGCTCTTCCAAAAAGACTCTCACTGGCTAATTTTTCAGTTTTTACTGAGGACGCTCTGTATGAATGGCTTTGTGCCGTTTTGTTAAGGCCCCACTGTTGGTGTCCTGTGCCAAGTGTGGTTTTCTGTGAGGTAAGCTGTGTCTTCGACACACACCATAACCTGTGAGCGTCTTAGGTCTCGCAGTGCAGTGTGGGCAGTCTGCAGGAAGAGGAAGGTGGCCCAGGGCATCACCCAGGGTCAGGGTCTTGCCCCTGCGGAGACTGCAGGCTCTTCCTGTGCAGATGGATGGAAGTTCACCTCTGGCAGGCTCATGTGAGGATTAGCTGTATAGAAGCACTTTATAAACAAGCATGTACACTTATATTTTACATTCCATTTTCCCATTTGATATCCTTGTGTTCTCTTACAAGGGTAATAACCTTGCCTATTGGAAAATGATGTGAAGGCTGGAGTGGTGGTCCAGTGGTTACGGTGCTTACCTGGCACGTGCGAGGATGCGGGTTCGAACCCCAGTACCGCATACACAACAAAGTGTCGGAGCAATGAAAGCCACATGAAAAACTAAATAAAATTGATTCTCTCTCTCACTTTTTCACTGTCCCTGTCTCTTAAAAACAAAACAAAACAATAAAAAAATGATGTGAGCATGGTGACACTTGCCTATAATCCCAGCTGCTTGGGAGGCAGAGGTAGGAGGATGGCAAGTTCAATGCTAACCTCAGCTATAGTGAGGCCCTGTCTTAACATCAAAACCAGAAAGTGCTGGGGATGTAGCTCTGTGGCAAAGTGCCCTTGGGTTTGATACCCAGTACCATAACAAAACCAAAATGTCCTTACCTCGCTCGCTGTGCTTGGGAACAGAGTTGGCAGCACTGTCGGCTGGAGCGTCAGCTGTAGACATCCGTATGCTGTGGGGCAGACACTCTGTTAGAGTGGGACTTAAATATGCGACCCCATTTTGCCCCTCAGAACCATGAATGCTTTTCCTTGCTGGTGTGATAGAGTTCAGATTGGAACACACAAACACCGCCCCCCCCCCAAAGAAAACCCCTGATTCATATCTGTTCTTTAACTAAAAGTGAAACAAAGACAGCATTTGTATTTGAAGGGAGATCTGGGCAGAGTCAGCATCTCTGGTCATCTGCAGAGGAATTGGGCTGGGCGTCAGACTTGGTCAGCTGTGCGGGCAGGCAGAGGCTGTGTTAATGTGCTGACTGCCAGGCCAACCCCAAGACAAGGCCATATTCATGACAAAGCACATGCAGAAGGGTGAGCTCAGCCCAAGAACAGTTTTCACTTCAGGAAAGTGATACCACCATGTGGGCTGAAGGAATTTGGAGGCCGAGAGGTTTTTCTTCCTTGGTCTTCTTGAGTCAGCTCCAGTGCTGGGCGTGTGACTTCAGCTGTGAAGCTTTAGCCACGGTCTGTGAGTGAAGGCGTTGCATGGAAACTCTGGGTTTGGTGCTTCGCTCTTCCAGCACAGCCTCCCTGGTGTCCTCTGGTGTGCTGGACACCGGCACGACCAGCATGTGCTCTCCTGCTCCCAGCTGGGCCGCGTCTCCATGCTGCGCTCTCACCCCCTGCTCCTGGTGCTGCTCGACAGCCCTCTGGGACGGCTGCACTGCTCAGTACGCAAGATGGGGAGCTTAGTTAACGTTGGAGGAGACGGCTTTGGCAGACTTGAGCTTTTCAAGTTCAGTATTTGAGATTGCAGAATATCATCATCTAAATCACAATAGGTTTTAACCTCAAATGAGCATCTAAGTTGTCACTAGGACTTCACCTATTTTCAGTGTCTCTAGTGGTTCAATGTCAATGTGTTGATAAAATAAGATTTTTCTTCGGGACTTGAATTGGATCTCGGCCTGTGGAGTCCGTGTCTTCTACCCCTGGTAATGTGTAATTTGTTCTGTCAGCAAGTATTTGGCACCGAGCACATATTATGTGCGATGCTGGTTGTTGTGTGCGATGCTGGTTGTTGTGTGTGATGCTGGTTGTTGTGGTGCAAGAGTCCTACATAGGTTGGGGAAGGAAGCATTTGTAAAGTAAACAGTAAGTCCCAGTACTCACTGAATCTTAGGTGTAGTCAGGGTTGGTAAAAGAGGGAAGCCCTTCTGCAAAAGAAGCAGCTGGAAGTAGGTGTGTGAAGCTGCTCTGTGTGGAGATGAAGGAAGGGTCTTACAGAGCAGCAGAGCCAGGGCACAGGGTGGGCAGGAGCCCTGTGCAGTCTTGGAGTGGGGTGCAGCAGTTGGTTCCACACATAAACCCATCTAGTGACCAGCATAAGCCTCTTCTCTACTCCCACCCAATCCTGAGGACACAAAGGACTCCTAAGGTGCAGTTTGGACTCAGTGCTAGGTCAGTCATGAGAGGGGAGAGAAACTACACAGAACTGGTCCAGGGGAGTTTTCCTTCATCCATGTGTGGTCATGGACCTTCTGTCTGGTGTCTGTGTTCCGTCTTGGGCTATCACCTTGGTGATGGGTGACAGTGGGGTGCAGAGGGCAGGGAGGGAGGCAACGCAGAGCGGGTTCTTAGGCCTACCCTGGCATGTCCTTGCAGTCCACACCTAGGCAAGCCCTGTTTCCAGGAGGGGCCTGGCCTGGAAGCCCCAGAAAATAGGAGTGGGAGGTGCAGGGGACGTCATCTGCATATGCACTCTGTGGGGCTTTGATGGGCACTGTGGACAGCTTGGAGAATCCTGTAGAAGAGGAGCCCTTTTTATGGGACTGAAGTCCCAGAAGAGGTGGGAGCAGGGTGGAAGTAGAAGGTGCCTGCTCAGAGGAGGGAAGATCACAGCTTAGGGGCCTGGGCAGCCCTGGGGAATGTTCTTTATTTTCTATATGCCTTTTTAAGGCCTAACTATGCCAGGCCTTTTTTAAGTATGTGGAATACTGTTGGCAGGAGGGGGCTGCTCTCTGCCCCATAGAGTGTCCGTGCTAGTTGTGTGGGTGAACAGCGAATTCCACCTCCAAGTGAGTGTTGGGTAAGAAGTTAACATGGGCGGCATGGCAGTGATTGTGTGGCTCTTTCCAGTCGTGCATTCAGGAAACAGTTCTTGGAGGATATGATGTTATGAGCTGAAGTACAGTGCTGGGAGGCAGCTCAGTGGTCTAGCACCTGCCTACCACGTGCCAGGCCCGGGGTTCAATCCTCAGCCCATAGAAACAAACAACAGCCCCCCTGAAAAAGAATTGGTAAGAAATGATGAAAATTGGGGTCAGGGGAAGAACGTTTCAGGCAGAGAGGGTAGCTAGCATAGGCCAGTGAGACGGAGATGTGTTCAGTATGCTCAAAGGACGGAGATGTGTTCAGTATGCTCAAAGGACATGCAAGGCCACGTGGCCCCCGCTCCAGGGGAGAAGGGTGGAAGCTGGGTCATGGGGATGTGAGCCTGGGTAGAAGTTTGGACTTTGTTAGAAGTCAAAGGAAAGCCCTGGAAGGTTTCTAGTGGGGGATCATGTGATTAGCAGTTTCAAGGGAGGGGGGGTATGTGCAGATGTGGAGACATAGGAAGCTCCCATTCTTATCTGGGCAGGAGGTCCTGGTTGTGGTAGTGGAGGTGGGGGAAACAGCCTGTAAGTGTTTCCCAGTTGACAGGGCATGGGGACAGTTGGGAAGGGAAAGAGGGAGGACTCAAGTATAGCATCTGAGCTTTTTACCTGACAGTCTGGGTGTTGCATTATTATTGGGGTGTCAACTTTGCCTGGATCAGGAGGAGGTGGGAACAAGATCTTTGGCTTTGTTATCTTTTAACAGCCTAGTTGTGTCACGGCGGCTAAATAGGCAGAGCTACTGATGAGTGGTACCAGGTGGAGGTGAAGTCTGTCAGTGATACAGACGTAGCTTATATGTGGCATTGTTGAGAGCCATGGGTGTGGATGAGTCCTCTGAGCAGGAGTCAGCTGACTATATCCCACAGGCCACATCTAGCGCCCTTCCTGTTTTTGTATGACTCCAGATCTAAGAGTGGTTTTTATATGTGTGTGTATGTATATATATATTCTCTCTCTTTCACATACATACATATGTACATACATACATACACACATATATGTATATAAATTTTAATTAGTTCAGCATAGTCTTAGATATGGAGGGAATCATTGTTCCATATTTATGCATACATGGATGTTGACAAAGTCAGTTAAGCCCAGTCCTAGTCCAGTATCTCCTTCACCCCCTTTATCCATTTCTGAATCTCATGTCTTCTCTGTAATACCCCCATGCTATAGATAGAAATGAGCACATATATGTGTATTAATTATTGAAATTTCTAAGTTTATGTGCCTGCCTGTGTATAGTTAGGCTTCTCATGGGAGTCAAATGTTCCCAGCTGAATTGACAGCCTCCCTTTTCCTTCCATGACCTCCCTCCATCCCTTCTCCCCCAGTCTTCATAGTTATGGTTCCCCTAGTTTATGTGAAATTTTAATTTTGGTGGGTTTATTAAACTTAACTAACTTTCATCCTGTCTTAGGTTTTAGTCTAGCTTCCACATATAGGAGACAATATTCAGGCCATAAGTCTTTGTGTTTTGGAATATTTCACTCAGCATGATTTTTTCCATTTCCATCCATTTAGCTGCAAATGCCATTATATCATTATAAAAGCAGAGTAGAACTCCATTGTGTGTGTGTGAGAGAGAGGGAGGGGGGATGAATATATATATTCATTCATCCATCAAGGGGCATCTGGGTTGGTTCCACAGTTTAGCTGTTATAAACTGAGCTGCTTATAAACATTGATGTAGCTGTGTCTCTAGTATGTTGATTATAGTTCTTCTGGGAACATATCCAGGAGTGGGATAGCTGGGTCATATAGTGACTCCATTCTAATTTTTTGAGGAGTCTCCACACTGCTTCCCAGAGTGGCTGTACAAGTTTGTAGTCCCACCAACAAGTGTTCCTTTCTCCCCACAACCCCTTCAGCATCTATTTTGTTCATATTCTTCGTTTTTGCCACTCTGACTGGAATGAGATGGAATCTCAGTGTAGTTTTGATTTTCATTTCTCTGATTGCTAGTGATGTAGAACATTTTCTCATATGTTCATTGACTTTTTTTAAGAGTTCAGTTGATTGATAGAGTTGTTTAGGTTAGAGATATTTTTATTGATTATTTGCTTTGATGATCTGTCTGTTGTTGATAGTGGAGCATTAAAGTCCCCCAGTATTATTGAGTTGAAGTCATGAGGGTTTAATGTCCTTGAGTGCTTTTCCCACGTATTCGGAGCGATTGTAATTGGGGGCATAAATGTTAACTATTGTTATGTCTTCTTGATGTATGGACTTAAAAACTAACAGCAAAACAAGCAGTGCAAAAGAAACAAGAAACAGAAAACAAAACAGAGAAACTAAACCAAAGCAAAACAAAACAAAAAGTCTTAATGGAAAGTTGGGAGGATTGTGGGTTATTTGCACGGGTTCAAAATAGACAGTGTGGGTTGATGGTCACATCTGGCTCCTGGATGGAGGCGCTTCCAGGGTAAGGTTGCTGGAAGGCCTGGATTTTGCTGTTCTCAGCTGGAAGTCAGATTCCAAGGAATCCTCCCAGTGTTCTTGTCATATGGAGGGGGGGTGCCTTTTGGCTTTCTGGGGTTTGGACCCTGGGCACTTTTGTGGCTGCCTGTGCAGACTCCTGTCCCACTTCAGCCAAGGCCCCAGCAGTTGCTGGCAATCTTGTGGAACCAGGGCAGCTGCAGGGATAGCTTGCTGTCCTGGGGGCATGGTGCCCTGGATATTGGCACATGGGGCAGATGCTGCTCAGAACTTAGGGGTCCTGAGGCCCTCACTGGCCCAAAACTCTTGTGGCTCCAGGGGTAGTCCTGCCCCAAATTCACGATGCCTGAGAGGCACTCCTGCCTGGAGTGCATGAGGCTCCTTGGAAGGACTCCTCTCTGAACTTACCGGGCCTGAGGCAGTCAGATCACAGGGCTCCTGGGGCAGTTAGTGGCTACCTGGGGCAGCCTCTGACCTGAATTTGTAGCTTCTAGAGCAGCTACCTGCACTGCCCTCCTTCCCAAGATGCTGATCTCCCTGGCTCTCCATGGCCAGTTTGGAGTCATGTCTGAGGTATGTGCACTAATGCAGACCCTAAGTTCAGTTGAGGAGCGGGAGCCCTTCTGATCACAGGGTTCTCGGTGCCACCCTGTCCTTCCTGCATTTGTGAGTGTTTTCCCCTCCCTCTGTGCTGACCCAGCCCTGCAGCCCCCTGGTGGTGGTGGCCCGTATGTGGGTTTTCTTCCTTGCTTATTGTACCCAAGCCTCTGAGTCTCTGGTTTTCCTCTTCGTCTGCTAATGAGTTTCAGTGAGATTTTGCTGTTCACCCACCTCATAGAGAGGCACTTCTCCCTCCGTTGGCGTCCACTTCACGGAGAGACTCCACACGCAGCCCTCCTGTTGGTTGCCATCGTCTGTCTCTGTATTTTTTAACTGGTTGAAGAGTAACACTCTGGACGTGTGAAATTGAAATCTCAGCGTCCTTCAGTGAGGTCTTGTTTGGATAGAGCCCCGTCGAGCCTTTGCCGTGTTTGCTTTGGTCTACACAGGCAGAGCTGAGTGGTAGCATGTACCTTAGCCTCAGGTATTTACTCTCCGACCCCGAGGCAGGTGTGCAGATCGGGGCCCAGGAACACACCCAGCCCCTGACAACACTTTAGCACACATGGGCAGTCAAAGGTTGTGCGTGAGAAGGGGCTGAGTTTTTAGATGCATTTTCTCCATTCAGGGTAGGTCAGGTACCTGCCAGAAGGGGGGACTTAGAGATGAGTAGTTGTGGCCTAACATAAGAAATTACCTGCTAAACCTTTCATGAAGTTAGGTAGGATCATAAATCATCAGTCATTTTCTTTTTATACTCATTTTTGAGTAGCTTTTGTCTCTGTAGTTGGCTCATTTTGGTTGAGACCAGGGAAGTGATGCCCACCTGAGCAACTGTAGTTTCCTCACTATGGTTTTGCTTTTTGGTACAGGGGATTGAGCCCAGGGGTGCTTAACCACCAGCACTATACCCTAGGCCCTTTCTTTTTTGTTGTTTTTTTAAAGAGAGAGGCACACTGAGAGAGGGAGGTGGGGAGAGAGAGAGAGAATCAATTTTTTATTTAGTTTTTCATGTGGCTTTCATTGCTCCAAGACTTCATTGTGTATGTGGTGCTGGGGTTTGAACTCGCGTACTCGTGCATGCTGGGCAAGTGCCTTAACCGCTGAGCCACCACTCCAGCCCCACCCTCAGCCCTTTCTAATTTTTATTTTGAGACAGGGCCTGCTATGTTGCTGAGACTAGCCTTGAACTTAGATCCTCCTCCCTCAGCCTCCTGAGCTGCTGGGCTTACCGGTGTGAGCCACTGGGCTTGGCCTCCACACCATGCTTTTGGTACATCACTGACACATGGCTTATGCTCTGAGAGTATTATAAAATATTTAAAGTCCACATTGTGATGGAAAATAGGAATCTAGTAGAAACATGAATATAAAGTTATAGTTTAAAGTTTAAAAAGTATTACTCAACTGTTATTCCTTATAAGAAAACTTCTAGAAAGAATTTCAGAGAAAGCTGCTGCCTTTGCTTTGAAAATCTTTTAGCTGTGGTACTAGATCAAAGAGGGCTCTATGTAAAAGTAGATATTCATGAGTAAATTTCGTTCTCTCTAGGAGCATACGTTGATAGGCTCTGCAGATTCCCAGGATGTCCAGCTGTGTGGAATGGGGATTCTTCCTGAGCACTGCGTCATAGACATCACTCCAGAAGGCCAGGTTGTGCTGACTCCTCACAAGAACACCAGGTACTGCACTTGAATTAGTGTTAGCATCACAATGGTTTTTTTCCTTTTATTATTATTATTTTTTTTTTAGAGAGAGGGACAGTGAGAGAGAGAGAGAATCGATTTTATTTAGTTTTTTATCTGGTTTTCGTTGCTCTGACACTTCATTGCATACATGGTGCTGGGGTTCAAACCTGTGTCCTCACACATGTGAGGCAAGCTCTGTGACCGCTGAGCCTCTGCTTCAGCCCCCACAGTGACTTAAGAGGAAGAAAATACAATAAGGGGGGTGGCAATAAGGGCCATTTGTCATTAATTTGCCAAATGACATTTAGAACTTGGAAAAATGGGAGAAGAAAAATGTGTTATACTTAGTACCATTGTACTTACATAAATCAATGAAGTAAATACAAATAGTAAGTTTCACCAGGGCCGGGTTTTATTTTGGGGAATTAATCATTTTGTTTTCCCTGTTAACTAGACTGCTGTAGAACTGGAAAATCCAAGCAGTGGACAGGATAATCATTACTCATGGCTGACCTTTTCTCCCCACAGAACATTTGTAAATGGGTCCTCTGTCTCCAGTCCCATACAGCTGCACCATGGGGACAGGATATTGTGGGGAAACAACCATTTCTTCAGGTACGACCTTGGTCATGGCCCTTCAAGGGCAGGTCATCCCTGATCATGCTCTGGACTAGAGCACATATTGAAAGTAATCTTGAGTTCTTAAAATTCATACCTTATTCTTGTGTGTGTATGTATGCGTAGGTTATGCATTTTTGTTACGTGTGTTTTATGTGTTTGTTTACTACATTAAGTGTCTGAACCCCAGGGATACATGATGTACACTCAGGAAAAAAATAGTTTACCTACATATTTTTTTCTTTTATTTCCCATTGAAAGATGGTTGTACTGCCATCTGGTATGAGAATTCCTTAATTTTTTATGACATGCTTATTTTTTTAACTTTTGTGTGAATATGTATATTGTAAATGTTTTTATTTTATTTTATTTATTCTTTAGAGAGAGTGACAGTGAGAGAGAGAGAATCGACTTTATTTAGTTTTTCATATGGCTTTCATTGCTCTGAGACTTCAGCCCCATAATTTTTTTTTTTAAAGAGAGACAGAGAGAGAAAGAAACAATTTTTATTTAGTTTTTCATGTGACTTTTGTTGCTCCCACACTTAGTTGCGTACGTGGTGCTGCGGTTTGAACTTGCGTACTTGTGCATGCCAGGCAAGCGCCGTAACCGCTGAGCCACTGCTTCAGCCCCCTAAATATGTTTTTATGTGTGTAAAATACCTGTAGTCTTTTTTCTGGATAATTGTGTTGTGGTAGTTTCCTCACCCATAACATCAGGATGGTGCTTCCTTTAGGGGTGCTTCCAGCTGTGAGTGACAGCGTCCTGGACAGTCCTAGCTTAAACAGTTGAGTTATTTCTCTGACAGGAGAAGTCTGAAGGGAGGTGGTTGTTAATGTTGGCTGAGCCTCTCGGAGATGTCCCTGCTCATGCCTGCCTTTGTCTTGGCGCTTCCTGTGGTCTAAAGATACCGGTGCCACCAGCCATGAGAGCAGTGCAGGCTCAGGGAGAAAAGGAGGGCAGAGGGGGCAGCAGCAGCCTTGAGGGTCCTCCTGCAGACCTGCAGTCCTCCACTGTGTCCTCTTGCTAGCATTTGCTGGGCAGCTCAAGGGCAGCTGAGAAGGGAAGGTCTTCTCTTGCAGTTTCCCAGGCAAGCGCGGTGTTGTGTTGGGCAGGAGAGAAAGGCTGGGCTTGTCTAAATCCCATGCAGGTCTCGTGTCCTGCCACTGCCCAGGCACTTTCGCTGTCATGCTGACTTTTCGTATAGCTAACAGAGAGCCTTGCTTATAGGTGGGTTAGTATTTTGGTTTTTAAGGAAAGGGCACAATGAAAAAAAAAATTTAATGCTTTTCCTTTCCAAATTAAAATAAGAATAAATTGCTGGTTTGGCCTTCCAAGCCCTTCCTGGTGTGGGTTAGGCCAATCTTTCCAGCTCTTACTCAACTTGGGCTTTACAGAGTTTTTGTCCTGTGCTGGTTCACTCACCCTCCAGAGACTGCGAGCGGCTGTGTCTGTCCTCCACGCTGTCCCCTCTGCCTGGCTTTCTGCTTCTCTGGGGCACAGTGTGGATGGCTTCCTGCCTCGTCGCCCCTGCCTTGCCACCCCACTCTGGAGGGGCTGTCTCTTCACCACCTGGCTTCTGCAGGTGTGTGGCCGAGTCACGCTCTGTGGGAGTTACTTGCATGTGTGCTCCTAGAACGACAGGCTTCAGAAGACGGCAGTCTCTCTGCGTACTCACGTGGTGTTCCCTTGGCGTCACACAAATGCCAGTTTTAAGGAGTGGGATGAATATATGCGTACCTTGATTTTAAAAAATGATAATCTTTTTTTTCACCCCAAGACTGAATTTGCCTAAAAAGAAAAAGAAAGCAGAACGAGAGGAGGAGGAGCAGGGCCCCTCGCTGCAGAACGGGAGCAGCTGTGAGCAGCTGGACGCAGATGGGGACTCCTCCAGTGAGGTGTCCAGTGAGATCAACTTCAATTTTGAGTATGCACAGATGGAGGTGACCATGAAGGCCCTGGGCACTAATGGTGAGCAAGTCTGCTATGCGTTCTCGAGGCTTCCAGCATGGACAGTGGTGAAAGTGTTTACAATTCAGTATTTTGTTTTTAAACTTTTTTTAGAGAGAGAAAGAGAAGGCATTTTATTTATTTTTTTCACCTGGCCTTTCGTTTCTCTGACATTTAGTTGTGTACATGGTGCTAGGGTTTGAACTCGGGTCCTTGTGCATGTCAGGCATGTGCTTTAACCCCTGAGCCACCACTCCAGCCCTGCAATTCAATATTCAAAAGAAAGCCTATGTTACTGATCTCTGAAACTCTACTATTTTGTGTCTCTAACAAAATTATTAGATTTATAAAAACTTCTATTTATATCTTGTCATGCAATAAAATCACTGCACTGTGTTGTCACAGGTAGATTCTCAGGTACAAAGCTCCACTGCCCCTGGCTTAGTACTGTCGTGTACTTTTGGAGCACTCTCTGTGCTTTAGGTGGCCTAGGTGACTTTAGGACATACAGCAGATCTGTCTCTTCTGTGTGGAAGGTAGGGTCGAACAGGTGACCACAGCAGGAACTGGAAGTATTCTACATTGTCTTTAGTGGCATCAGGTGGCACTAATTGGAACCACTTAACGAAACAGAATGAGATTTGAAGTGCGTCCTGCCTCTCGTTCAGATCCAATGCAGTCAATATTGAGCAGCCTGGAACAACAGCACGAGGAGGAGAAACGCTCAGCGCTGGAGCGGCAGAGGCTCATGTATGAGCAGGAGCTGGAGCAGCTGCGGAGAAGGCTGTCTCCCGAGAAGCAGAGCTGCCGCAGCATGGACCGGCTTTCCTTCCACTCGCCTAGCGCCCAGCAGCGCCTGAGGCAGTGGGCAGAGGAGAGGTGGGCACCCCTGGCTAGTTGTATGTGGAACTTCTACTCCACCTGTAACCACTGGGAACGGCACTAGATAGGACTGTAGAAATTATTTGCAAAAGGATTACATTACAAGAGAGTGTCACAACCAAGGACCACGTCACATTATTGTTTTTTCTTTTTATAAAAATATGGAATTGCTGTTTATATTGCTTTCTTTAAACTTCCCCAGTTAGGTGCTGTTCCGTTTTCAGTTTGCATGGCTTTTGGAATTATATAAAAAGTATGTGTTACCATTGTATCATGCTTTAGGTTCTGAAGCTTGGGTAGATGGGTAGATGCATTAAAAAAAGGAAAAAGAAGGTTGGCTGTCTGGACTGAGTAGCTCAGGTAGGTAAAGCCTGGTGCTGATGAGATGCAGGTTGGAGCTTTGGATAGGCTAATTAGCATCTCCTGAAATGCCTATTCCATGCTGCAGGCTATGTCACTAACCTGCTGTTCCAAGCCTGGTCTGCAGGCCCTGGTAGCCCTGCTAAGACAGATGGAAATGCAGACCTTCCCGCCACCCCACCCATCTGCCCAGTCGAAATCTGGAGTCATCTTGAGTTTCTCAAGTCCCTGGTAATTCTTCTCCACAACTGGAGAAGTGCCGCCCTTCTCTGCGGCCAGCTTGTGGCACAGGTGTGCCAGGTGCTTGTGATGCCGCCAGACAGAAGCGTGTGCATGGGTGTGTCAGCAGTACATTCCCTGCATGCACAACAGGGCGAAGGCTTGGCTCAGCCGTGGCATCAGCAGACTGACTGCTTTCCGACATCCTGCTTTGTGTGTCAGCTGCTCACCGCTACCTTTCCTCTCTTAAAGAGAAGCGACGTTGAATAACAGCCTGATGAGGCTGAGGGAACAGATTGTTAAAGCCAATCTACTGGTGAGAGAAGCCAGTTACATCGCAGAGGAGCTGGATAAAAAAACTGAATACAAAGTTACCCTCCAGATTCCTGCCTCCAGCCTGGATGCCAACAGGAAGGTGAGGTGGCTCTTCCTCAGCCAAGTACAGATACCATTGGCCGAGTCGCTTCGTGTTTCGCTGGTGTGGGTGGAGCTGGCAGGTTTGTGTTCAGATGCTCTCCAGACCCACTCCCACCCCCGCCCAGATCCTTTTTTTGTTCTCTCTCAAATAGAATTTATGTCCATCTGATTCTCCACCTTTGTCCAGACACATATGCGTATGTGTGTACATGTGTATATATACACAGGCACACGTACATATACTTGGAAAATATATGCATGTATATTTTATCCAGTAGGAATGTACTCTTCACCTCCTCTGCCCCCACCGATGCATTTCACTCCACCACTCCACTCCACTTCCTTTTTTTTTTTTTCTAATCTGTTTAAATTATTTCTGAGAACTCTGTCCTGATCTTTTTCTTTTATCACCACTCCATGGCCCTTCCCAAGTCAGGTAATGTGTATCATGTTACCTTTACTTCTGATAGATTGCTCTGTGACACTGTTCATCAGTTGTTACCTGTGCACATTTAAGACTACACATTTTTATTTGTGTGTAGTGTAGTAAGTTTAATAAGGTCTTGTGAGAAAGTCCTGACCAAGCACTCGGATCTTGACACTCAGTCGCTGTATTCTCACCCTCCACCCACGCTCTGTTCCTCCTCCTGGGGTTCTTCGCTGCTCTGGGTCACTGGGGACTCTTCTGGGAAGCCCTGTCTCCTGCCGCGCTTGACACCACAGTGCTCCCGTCCGTCCGAGTTCTGTTCTGGTTTGCTGGCAGGGAGCACAGCTTCTTTCCCTTACGATCTCGCAGCGTCCAGGGCACTGTTTTGCACAGAGTTGATATTTGGCAAATATGACTCTTGATACTGTGAACACGTAATCATTACCGTATGGATCCTTGTCTCTCGATATGTACTCTGTGTGTAGTTTGAAAGATTTTACTTAAAATTTCATTTTACTTCATAGAGTAACAGGACATATTCTGGGTATAGAGGAACTCACAGACCAGAAGCACAGAGGAGGCCAAACGTGCAGAGGGTGCAGGACTCAGCTTTTTTCTATAAGACTGCCAAGTGCAAGATCTTCTTTCATCCTGTAGTATTTGAGTTGAGACCAGCCTGCACATTATCCCATTAAGCATGACTAGTGCTTTTCACTGTATCCTGATTTGAGCTTTCTGTGGAAGGAGCGGCCAAGTCAGCACCTTTACCTTGGCCCGCTCCTCGGCCTCCACGTGCTCCTCAGCTGTGCTTTGCTTTTGGAGATGCGGGACCATTTTTAGCACTGTGCACTCCCTTTTCTGATAGACTTAGTTATATCCACGGCCATTTTGCCCCAGGCCCGGCATTTTCCCCCAGAGAAGTCAGTAGCCACAAATCACTGATAGGATTTTTGTATTTGTTCACCAGCTGCCTAAAGATGAAGTAGAGGGCTTTTATAGCAGGTGAATTTTGAAACTTTAAAAGCTGTTAAAACTCAAGCTACAGTTTTAGCACAGTGGTAGAATACTACTTGCCTACCATGCACCAAGCCTGAATTTGATACCAGCACTGCCAAAAAGAATTATTATCATGTATTTCATTATATAAATTTTATTTCTTTGGAAATTATTATACACAAGATGTTAATGAAATATCAGTGTATTTTACAGCTCACTTATGTTCTAAGTAGACCTATCAGAATAGTTAAGAAATTAAGCCAGTACATTTTAATTGACTAGATGACTGATAGATACATCTTTTTTGGGGAGATGTTTAGAGGCATTTTTCTATATAAAAACACATTGAGGGGTTGGAGATTTAGCTCAGTGGCAGAGCTCTTGCCTAGCATGTGCAAGGCCCGGAATTTGGTCCTCAGCCCTGGAAAAAAAAATCAAAAAACATTTTGGGCTGGAGTAGTGGCTTAGCGGTTACGGCGCTTGCCTTGTGTGCGTGAGCACTCGAGTTCAAACTCTAGCACCACGTACCCAACAAAGTCTCAGTAACGAAGGTCACATGAAAAACTAAAAGTTGATTCTCTTTATCTCTCTCTCACTGTTCCTCTCTCCTTATTTAAAAAAAAAAAAACCCAAAACACTGCTAGGGACTGGAGTGGTGGTTTAGTGGTTATGGTGCTTGCCTGGCATGCACAGGTACACGGGTTCAAACCCTAGCACCACGTACACAAAGAAGTGTCAGAACAAAAGAGGCCACTTGAAAAACTAAGTAAAATCGATTCACACGCTCTCTTTCTGTACCCCCCTTCTTTAAAAAAAATAAGAAAATAAAACACATTGCTTGGTGCTAGAGTGGTGGCTCAGTGGTAAAGCACTTGTCTGGCATGCCAGGACTTGGGTTCGATCCCTAGCACCACATATATAACTAAGTGGAAGAAAAACAAAAATTGGATTTTGTGTAAAAAACAAAACAAGAACACATTGCATAGTCTGGGGATTCGACTCAGTGGTAGAGCGCTTGCCTGGCCTGCTTGAGGCCCTGGGTTTAGTCCCCAGCACCACACACAAAACAGAGCAAAACAACCAAAAACCTCTTTGCTAGCCAAGTGTGTAACCCCAGCTACTCGGGAAGCTGAGGCAGGAGGATTGCAAGTTTGAGGCCAGCCTGGCAACTTAGTGGGACCCTGCCTCGAAAGGTCTGGGTTAATGAACCCTACTACCATGTATCATTATAATGTGTCAATAAAAATTTTTTAAAGATAAAAGGACTGGGGATACAACTCGGTTGTTGAGCACTTGCCTAGTGTGTGTGAGGTACTCAGAAAAGCAAAAGCAGGTTGCTTTTGTAAGCTGGAACTACTTCAGCAAACACTATTTTTTGAGGTGAAATTCACATAACATTACTATTTTAAAGCACATAATTTAGGGGCATTTAGTGCAGTATTGTGAAACCACAGGCTCTGTCTGGTTCTCTTCTAACTTACTAGTAACTATGTACGTTTGGAAGTATTATTTGTTGCTTCCTAATGGTCATGCTTTTCATAATTGGCTTTTTTCAGCATTTAAAGATACCAGCCATTCAAAAAAAATTCAAGTCCACACTTCTGAAAGTGCAAGAGGTTTCTCCACCATGCCTCTCAACCAATTTCCCTCTGCCTTCATGTGACTCTTCCTCCTTGCTGATGATCTCTGGTCATATGACGGCCTGAATGACACATTCTTATGTCAGCTTCCCCATCTTTAGAGTTTTTAAATTTATATCCAACTGCAATGTAATTTTTTTTTCAAAGAGGGAGGGACAGTAAGAGAGAAAGAGAGAGGATCAGTTTTATTTAGTTATTCATGAGGCTTTCATTGCTCCAACACTTCATTGTGTACCTGGTCCTGGGGTTTGAATCCACGTCCTGGCGCATGCCAGGCAAGCATTGGAACTGCTGAGCCACTGCCCCAGCCCCTGCAGTGGAAATTTAAATGTAAAGTTAAACCTAAACCTGTTTATATTGAAACTTTTGGTTTGGGGCTCTGCGGTTTTTCTGGGGGCTTTGTAAGCATCGGCATGGCGTGGTGACCTGGCTGGTGGGCGCTCGGTGTGGGCATCATGGGTGGCTTGCGGGGTGCTCCACACCGTCCTTCTGCTGTCTTTGCAGCGAGGCTCCCTTCTCAGTGAGCCTGCAATCCAGGTGAGGCGAAGAGGAAAAGGAAAGCAGATCTGGTCTTTGGAAAAGCTGGACAACAGGCTGTTGGACATGAGAGATCTCTATCAGGAGTGGAGAGAGTGTGAAGAGGACAGCCCGGTAAGGCGACTGGAGCAGACGCCGCGGAACGAACCAGGCTGCAGGGAGCCTGCCCGGGGCAGGGGAGAATTGTTCATTTTCCCGAGAGTGTTGTCTTGTTTCTATTGCAAAATTTATTTTAATCCTTAACATTGTTTAGTTGAGAATTTTAGCATTCTGCCCTTCAGGTATCTTTCTTTTCTTTTCCTTTCTCTGGATTTCTAGTAGCCTTCTCTACTTCTTGTTCTGCCTCCTGATGGCAGGTATGTGTCTGTCCCCTGTGCTGCCCTGGGAACTCTTTGGGGCTGAGGCCAGGCCTTACCATCTCTCTTCTGTTTCTCAATACACTGAACCTTGTGCACAGTAAACCTATAGCACATGTGTTTTAAACTGAAAATCAGCAGTGCCTTGATACTTACACTCACAGGAGCATTTTTTAAAGAAGTTTGGATTCTGAAGCAGGTGCCACAGATCTCTCTGCTGGACTTGCTCCCTGATTGGCAGGGTTTCTCACTCAGGGCAGCCATGTGTATGTGCTCAAAACAGAAATATGTGTGATGTGTGTTCACTGCTGCGGGACCTGTTGCTGCGTGGAATTGTCTACTACCTTAACCTCATGTCTTGTAAAAATGTTTATTTTTCCAAATTGTCATCATAAAACTGATTTTTAAATAGGTGGATGACATTTTTGCTTAACATTTAAAAAATTCTCTTCTTTGTCCCTCTCCTGTTTCAGCTTAAAAACAAAATAACAATTATAAATACAAAGAAACCAGCCACTGCCCTCTGCGGGGTCACCTCTCGTTGGTCGCAGTGTATCTAATGACTCAGGAGGGACAGAGGGAGAGATACGATGACCCTCTTTCCTGAAAGAAAATGGGAGAGGACTGGCACACACCATTTCATTATTAGTCAGTGTACTTTGTTTGTTTTTTCAGGAAGATTTCTGTGTAAGGAGAAGAAATGATAAAAGCAATGACCTTGTATTGGGATTGTCCTCTTGTGGGTGAAGGACACCGGCCACCATTCGGAGTGGGAATGAGGGAGTGTGTGTGTGAGAACAATACAGTGCTTTGGCAGGACTTCATTCTACTGTGTATGATGATAGTGGTGAAAGCTAAATTTAATTACTTAAATCAGTATATAAAAAGGCAGTAGGTTGAATGCATTTATTTTATGTGATTTTATGAAGTCATGAGCTTCAAATCTCTTTTAGGTGATCCGTTCATACTTCAAGCGTGCTGACCCTTTCTATGATGAGCAGGAAAACCACAGTCTGATTGGAGTAGCCAACGTCTTCCTGGAGTCCCTATTCTATGATGCGAAGTTACAGTACGCAGTCCCGATCGTCAATCAGAAGGGAGAGGTTGGCTTGCTCTTCATGCCTGGGTTCCTGCAGAGAGCAGTTAGGGGAACAGCAGGGTGGCTGTGGGATCCTGTTGCTATTTTTTTCTGTATCAGTGATGACAAATGACATGTACGTGTTAAAAATACTTTGTGTTTCCATAGGGCTTTATGGTGGTTATCCCAAGTACTTTGAGGGCAGAGCAACTTTTAGAAAGTAGCTTCTGAATTCTGGTACCATTAACCTGACAGCTTGGCTCTAACAGAAGAGAGGTCCTCTCAAGGAGACGGAACCACATCTGGAGCCCAATGTCTGCTTTGTCCTGTTGATCTAGGTGGCAGGTCGGCTGCACGTAGAGGTGATGCGAATCAGTGGTGCGATTGGGGAGAGAATCGCAGATGGTGACGATGCCACGGAGGGCTGCTTTGAGAAGGAGGGCCAGGAGAACAGACTGGTGTGCATGGTAAGTCCTGGGTTTGCTTGAGAAGTGGTCTGGGTGTTTGAGATTGTGGCTATTCAGCTGATAAACCTGTGCTCTGTTTTGAATTTTGAAAGCATCTGTCATCAAATAAGCCTTTTAGTGTTTGGTATTCTTGGACCATATTTTGTCACATATCCCAAGGTATCCTTTCCGCCTCTTTTCTCTGGGCCATTCAACTCTAAAATCGAAAGAATATTTGTTTATCTGCTCTTCTCTGCATAGAAGCCCTGGTCTCCTACACCAGTTTCTTCCTCTTATTGGGGCGTTGGCTTCTTGCTGAAAGTAGGGGTTTATCCCAGCCATGTTCTTGTTCCTAAGCTGTAGCCATCGTCACTCTTCACAGTTTCTCTGCAAGTTCCTTGCTCGTCTTCACCCCAGGCCTTTGCACATGCTGCAGTGCCACACCCCAGTCCCAAGCCCTCCTCTGCTCTTCCCAGGTGTGCTGGTCATTACACATTGTATGGGTGTTGCTGGTCACACCTGTGTCAGACAGCAGGAGTGTAAAGTTGAGTCAGGCCAGGTTCCTGCTGTCCAGTAGCTAGGGCCTGCAGGTTCACGTGGAGGTGTAGGGGGACACACAGGTACAAACAGAGGTCCCCGTGTTGTGTGACCCAAGTGCTTGACAGTAGGCACCAGAGGACCTGACACATGGACATGAGGTGGCAAATGCAGACAGCAGGGTCTGAGGAGGACTTCGGGGGAACAGGAGGCTGAACCTGAGGGAGTGGGTGTTGGGTAGAATTCTGTCCCCGCGGGTGCTGTTGATGTTTCTTTGCATAATGGAAAGGTAGGAGGTAGGTGATCATTGTGGTCCTGGGTTCCTGCCCACTCGGTGTGGGTAGAGCCACTGCCCCTACTATCATGGCAGCGTGAATATCCTCGCCTGTCTCTCCAAACACCCTCTAGGGGGCCAGCACTGCCACCAGTTGAGAACCTTTGCAGGAACCAGTGAAAAAAATTTTGGTGACAAGAAATCAGCACAGGGGCCTATGCTATTTATAAAGAGACCAGTGACCAGGCAGGATGGTGCACACCTGTAATCCCAGAGACTCGGTAAGGTTGAGACAGGAGGATCTCAACTCCAAGGCCACCCATAGAAACTTAGCAAGACCCTGTCTTAAAAAAAAAGGGGAGGGGGCGACTGGGATGTGACCTAGTGCCCCTGGGCCAGTAAAAGTCAGTGAAAGGAACCTAGACCCGACAACCTGTAACCCAGCAGGCATTTCTAGAATTGCCTGGGTAGGAGATGCTAATGCTGATACAGGGTTGGGCTGCTTTCTGCCTGCGGGTCTCCCATATGCTAAGAAGGCCTGCGGTGTTCCTGCCTCCAACATTTGTCCCCCACAAGGTTCATCTTTGTTGCAATGATCTCAGAACCTGCCCCCTGAGGTATTGTGATTCTCAGAGGTGGAGGCGTGGGCTTGATGGCTCGTGGTGCCCAGTCAAGCTGGTGGACCAGAAAGTGCAACTCTAAAGACCAACTTTCACCATTGGAATGAAATAACGTTCCAGGTTCTGCCTCCCCTGGGAAATTCCTCATCTTCACGAAAAGAGTGTGCAGAGGTTACCTTGTACTTCACTGATGAGGCTTTACAAACAACAGTAAAATATACCTTAAGATCTTTAAAGGGAAGATGCCAATCATGGAAAAGCAGTGAGAGTAGCACCGTTGACCCCGTTACCCGACCCGCAGCTGCCAACCCGGAGCCAATCCCATTTCATCCATACCCTCAGCCACTACTGTGCCCCTTGAAACCCCCAGGGTCCTGTTTTACTGTAAATGGTTTAGTCTGTTTCTCCAAAGTGACAAGTACTTAAAGTCAACGTATCCAGATTTCATCGTGGGAGATTAAAGTTCCTTAACATCTCGAGGTGACCAGAGGTGACCAGTGGCTTCCTTAGCTGTCTCTCGCTGTGTCTCCCAGGTTTCTTTGACCTCTTGACTCTGGCTCAGGTGCGCTCTTGCTCTCCCTCCCGCTCTGTCTCTGTTCTCACTTGCTGGAGGCCAGGCTGCTGCCCTGTGGTTTCCCGCAGTCTGGCTTCTGCTGACTGTCATTGCTTAATGTGCAAGCTGTGGGTTAGGTGCCTGGTGTTGTGTGGTGCGGAGGTCAAGGGTTCTTTATGACTTTTCCTCCGTCGCCTGTCTCGTTCCTCTTTGGGGGTGTTGAGCCATCCATGGTTATCACCTAAGTTACAAAAGAGTGGTGGTTCAATTCTGTCATGTCATTTGTTAACCGAAGGGCTTTTGTAGAGAGAATGTTCCTGTTAGCTCTTTTGCCATTCAGAGATACTTCGTATGGAGAAGGCGGGCTAGGTGCTCCGTTTTCGCCCATCATTCACTGGTTTTCAAGATGATGAGTTGACGTTTTTTATCTGTGGAATTTTCTTTTTGTCCTACTATTACGAACTCTTGAAGCATATTTGGATTTCGATCCTTTGTTTTCATTCCATGTACTGACTCTCTACTGTATGTATCTGGTGGTGGCAGCCACTTCTATTGGCTCTGTGCTCACGTAGCCCTGACCCGCACAGTCTGATGCTTTCTGTATGATGAAAGTTCTGGTCACATCCTGTGCATTTCCTATCACAGATCTGGAACCATCCATTTCACCAAAGAACCTGCTTTCTTTCATAGGAAGTTCTTTTTAAGACCATGTTCTAGCGTATAGTGGCCTTTTGCATAAAAAGGACAAGGACACATAAACAGTGACAGTAAAAGAAGTGCTAGTGGAAGGCAAGGGAGACCAGCGTGGAGACGGTCCAGGTATCACGGGTGCCAAGAATCACGGGGCCATAAAAGAAGTTTGAATTCATTTTCCATAATGAAAAATGTACACGCTGATATTTTTGGTGATATTAAGTACACTTACAAGCCCCAGTGACCTTCCACCGTCTGGGCAGGCAAGTTGAAGTCTGTGGTATTCTGACACCTGGTGGTGATTTTAAGTAAAAACAAAAAAATCAAAAACCAAAAGAGCCTGGACAACCTGTGTTCTGGATGTCTCGATAGTCCTGAGAAGTTGCTTGTGGAGGAGGGCCAGGTCAGTATTCTTCCTCCTTATTCTTCCATAGGGAAAGCAGGGCTTTCAGGTGGGATTCAGGAGTGTGTGTTCATCTAGGCGGTCGCTGCCACCTGTTCCCTTTCCTTCCCTGGTGTCCTGTCTCACAGGACGGAAGGGTGGCTATTAACTTTCCTGTTTCTCCCCGGAGAAAGATGAGCCTAAAAAAACTAAAAAGTGAAGTAATTTGTACCAGCACAAAGCTAATAAGTGACAGAATTTATGTAACCCCCATGATCTTGTAGTCCTCCCACATTCATACACCTTAAAGAATAGGATGGTGTAAACAGGCTTTTTTTTTTTTAAAGGGACAATGAGAGAGAAATAAATTTTTTTTGAAAGAAGGACGGTGAGAGAGAGACAGAATCAATTTTTATTGAGTTTTTCACATGGCTTTCATTGCTGTGACACTTAGTTGTGTACGTGGGTGCTGGGATTTTGAACCGTGTATTTGCACATGCCAGGCAAGCGCCGTAACTGCTGAGTCACTGCTCCACCCCAAAAAAAGGCTTTATAAAAATCAGTAAAAAAATGGTGCTGGGGCTGGCATGGTTGCTTGGCGGTTACAGCTCTTCCCCGGTATGCATGAGTACACGGGTTCAAACCCCAGCACCCCCGTACACAACTAAGTGCTGGAGCAATGAAAGCCATGTGAAAAACTCAATAAAAATTGATTCTTTCTGTCTCTCCCTCTCTCTCTCTCTCACTGTCCTTCTCTCTTAAAAAAATAAATGAAAAATATTTTTTAAAAATAATTAATTACAGAATGCTGATTGCTCAGTTTGGAGAAGTAAACTGGGCAGCTAGCCTGTCTTCTGTAGCCTGCAAGGGCATTGCACCCTAGATGGTTCAGACTTGGGGATCACAGGAAAAAGTGAATTATTATGAACTTCCTATTTGAGGTGATCCGTTTGCTTGGTGGGGAGGAAATCTGCTTTGTGTGATTTTCCCCATCCTCATTCATGTTTCCAGAATGTTAAGGTTTTATTTGTGGTCCTGAACTACATGGATTTATGCCATGTGTTCAACCTTATTTTCATTAAATTTTTGTTGACTAGGGGTGGAGGGAATCACGCAGCATGCAGGAGTCACCAGGTGAAGAATATGATTTCTGATTATTGCTCAGTGAATTCAAATTGGCTCAGTTATAAAATCAGAACTTCATTTAATTTGCTTAGGCACCTGCTTCCACTCACTGTGTTAGCAGAACTCTGCAGCATTCTAGTGCAACACTTCCATCCTCGGCTTTGTCTCTCCCCAAGTCTGCGCCTGGTGCACAGTGCGAGCTTCACCTTCTGCACTTTCCTCCATTCGCCCTCCAGAGCTTCAACACCACATTCTCAGTACCTTTAAAATTCTCCAAAAAAGCCTAGCTATAGCAGCATGTAACCTTTCTACTTGAGAACCTTGTTCCTCTTCCTACTGTAATCCCAGGTGTGCTTAGGAATGTGGTTGGGAGGCTGAGATAGGATTGCAAGTTCAAAGTCAACCTCAAAATAAAAACTAATAAGAGGATGTGGCTCAGTGGTTAAGCACCCCTGGGTTCAGTTCCTGGTACCAAGAAACAAACAGAATCCAAAAAACCAAACCAAAACAGAACAACAACAGAGCCCTCTTTTCCTTTCAGGTTAAAATACTTCAAGCCACAGGGTTGCCCCAGCATTTGGCCCACTTTGTGTTCTGCAAATACGACTTCTGGGACCAGCGGGATCCGGTGATTGTCGCCCCTGAGGTGGACCCCTCCTCCTCTCCCGTCAGCAAGGAACCGCAGTGCATGGTTGTCTTCGATCATTGCAGTGTGAGTTTGCTTGCTAGTGTACTCGTGCGTAGCCCAAGAGCAAAAAGCAAGCCTCATTTCTTTGAATAATTGTGCCAGTCTGTGTCGCAGAGCAGAATTTGTAGAGTGGGGATGGAGTGAAAAATTAAAGAATCAATGCATTCAACTTGTCCATGGTTCAAAGGTAATTTTTATGAAAAAAAGAAATGCCTGCGTGTGTGGTCTTCTCCAAAGGGAGCCTTGTTTTCTGTTGCGTCACTGGAGAGGAGTTATCTGAAAAGGCCGAGAAGCTCTCGTTTCAGTGAAAGTTGAGGAAACAGACCGAAGTCATTTTGTTCTGCGTCTCGTGTTCTGCTGAGCACTTTGTCATTCTTTGGTCCTTGCTGGTTACATTCCATAGTAGCACTTGTGTCAGCTGGGAACTAGTCACAGAGGTTGTTTTGTCCAAAGCAGTTAGAGCCACTTTGCCTGTGACTAGTGGTCAGCAAACCCTGACTTGGCACGTCAGTCTTCTTGATCAATCTCATTTTTATAAAGAGTGAGGTTTCTTTCTAATATGTTTAAAACAGAGAAATATCTTTAGTGCATTAAAGATGGACAGGGTAGATACCACCGGAGGTGGTCTATTCCACAACTTTCTTCTTCTTCTTGTTTTTTTTTTTAAAGAATCAATTTTATTAGTTTTTCATATGCCTTTCGCTACTCTACCACTTCGTTGTGTATATGGGGTGCTGGGGTTTGAACCCACATCCTCACGCATGCCAGGCAAGCTCCAAAACTGCTGAGCCACCGCTCCAGCCCCTCCCCTTTTTTTTAAGAGCGAGAGGGACAGTGAGAGAAAGAATCATTTTTTATTTAGTTTTTCATGTAGCTTTCATTGCTATAGTGCTTCGTTGTGTACATGGTGTTGGGGTACGAACCTGCGTTCTTGTGCATGATGAGCAAATGCTGTAACCACTGAGCCACCACTCCAGCCCCTAATGAAGCAAAATTCCTACTGTAAAATATTATCCTATAAAGGTGGACTGGCAAGGTCAGGTGTCATGATACACACTTAAGGTCCCAGTCATTCAGGAGGGTAAGGCAGGAGGATCACAAATTGGAGACCAGCCTCAGCGATTCATCTAGACTCTGTCTCAAAATAAAAAATGAGAAAGGTTGGGGATGTAGCTCAGGGGTAGCACCCTTGTGTTCCATCCCTAGCATCCCCCCTACCCCCGGACAGTTTGGAAAAGTTCTTTTTTTTTTTCTAAGAATCATTATTTTCTTCTATTACTGGACACACTTCCTAAAAACTGGAAAAAGGCAGTTTTGTAACATACTGCTACCTTATTGAATGTAGTGACTTTTTTTAAGAGAGGACAGTGAGAGAGGAGAGAGAGAGAGAGAATACATTTTTTTATTTAGTTTTTCATGTGATTTTCGTTGCTCTGACACTTGGTTGTGTACATGGGTGTTGGGGTTTGAACCTCAACATGTCCTTGCGCATGCCAGGCAAGCGCTGTAACTGCTGAGCTGCTGCTCCAGCCCAAATGTAGTGACTCTTATATCAAGACATTATAAATCATTATTATAAATGTGCCTCATGCAGTTAATTGCACTTTTAAAAATATATGTTCCAAAGTATTACCACCAAAACACAATGCAGTGCTGTTCTTACATACTAGACTTTCAAAGTGGAAGGTTTAAAAAGTTCATAGGCAAAGCCAAGAATCTTTGGCCTCCTGCACATTCGCATGGCTGTTCTGACAGCTCTGCTGTTGAACGGAAACATTCTGTTCTCTTTCTTTCCTCCCTGATAGAATTTAAGCACACGATAATCATAGGATCATCAGAAAGTGCTTGCTGCTGTGTAATTGGTGTTGTTTTTCAGGAGTTTTCCATTAACATCACTGAAGACTTTATTGAGCATCTCTCAGAAGGGGCATTGGCAATTGAAGTGTACGGACATAAGATGAATGACCCTCGGAAAAACCCAGCCCTGTGGGATTTGGGAATCATCCAGGCGAAAACAAGGAGTCTTCGGGACAGGTGAGTTGTGGCTGTCCATCTGATTCCACACGTAATTTTTAATACTGCTCTTTATGAAGGTTGCTGTTTCCTGAGCATCACCAGGTGCCAGGGGGTAGAGGTGTGTGTCCAGGGTGCTAATCGCACAGTTAAACTTCTGCGGGGCAATGAGCTTTGACAAATGATGGAAGAAAGCTAACTATGTGCTGTTTAAGAAGAAATAGTGAAATTAATGAGGGAGAATGGTCACTTACACTGTGAATACTTCTAACCAGCTTCTGAGACATGGAGATTGGCTGCAGCACTGCGTTTACAGTTCTGAGGGGCGAGGGAAGGAGGGAGCCTCCTTTGTTGACTTTGAAAGGGGAATGACTGAAATGGAGGATGGTTTTACTTTCATCTGATTATAGACAAAAACCAGATTTTTTTCCTTTTCACTTAGAAAGCTGTAGCAAATATCAAATTAGAAGGGGAGATTCTTCTCTTGACTGGTGCGCTACCTTGTGAGAAGATAGTCCCTTCCCTTGTTCTGTGCGACTCCCTGGAATGCTCCAGTGTTTGAGTAGCCAGTTTGAAATAGATCTCATTACTATCTTATCTTTCAGAGCTGTTTCCAGCTCTGACAGTAAGGGGTTTAATTCTGCTGTTGGTTGTGTTAGCCAGTGCGTGCTTCATGAAGTTCCCGCTGAACTATACACATCCCACTGAGTCACCTGGGTTGGCAGTATTTTAGTTCAGAAGTTGCATGTGTAGGATCCTAAGCTGCCTGTGTTGGAAAAAGAATTGTGACTTCCCAAGAGCTGCATCTGTTTCCTAGGTGGAGCGAAGTCACCAGGAAATTGGAATTCTGGGTTCAGATATTAGAACAGAATGAGAATGGTGAATACTGCCCCGTAGAAGTGGTTTCTGCAAAGGACGTCCCAACAGGAGGGGTCTTCCAGCTCCGCCAGGTAACAAGATTCCAGAAGTTCTTATTCAATTCTTCGGTACAGAAGGCTTAATGCTACGCACTCGCGCACCCCTCCCCTCTCCCTCCCCTGCCCTCCCCTCTTTTTCTTTCTCACTTTCTCCCTCTCTTTCTTAAAAGAAAGCTTCTGTAGGGTTATGAAAAAGATAAGCTTTGAAGAAAACTTAAAACATAGGTTGTAAGCATACTGAGTCCGTCATCACATCAGGGAAAGCAAGAGGGGAAGCAGTGGGGCCTGCCCAAGACTGAGCATTTGGGGTTAATGGCCCTGCAGTGGCCCTATGCTCCTGTGGGCACCTCCAGTGCTCTCTCCCCCTCGCCTGTGCTGTGGAGATGAGGGCCACAGCAAGGTCATGGGGCTGGGGTGAGAGTTAAGTGGAATGTCTCATATGAAGCGCAGCGCTCGGCACACAAAAGGTGTTGAGTAAGGGCAGCTGCGTAGATGTGAACACGCGCCAGACCCATCAGCAGAGAAATAGGTGGTTGGAGTCACTCAGCCCGGGCACATGGTGAGCTGTCCATCCCGTTCTGCAAGCTGACAGCGTCCTTTACATAATTGGTCTGTAAACACTTTTTACGCTGTGCTAGGCATTGCAGACCACTGTGTCCCCTGAGATTGCTCATGGTTTAATAATAGTAGAAGAACCGCTCGGGAAAATGAATGTTCAGAGCATGCAAAACTAAATATGAGAGAAGGTTAAAGGAAAGAGAATGTTTGTCTAACTAAGTTTCTGAATATTTTGTAAGAAGGACAGTGAAAGCACTTCTTTTTGGATCCTAGTAAATGAATTTGAGCAGGTGCATTGAGGTATGGGCAAGGAACTAAAAGGAAGAGATTGGTTTAAAAGCAGCATGAGAGAAATGCATAAAGTAGAATTCTTGCATGTATGGAGAATACTTTCTCTGGGCATCTCTTAAAATACGTATCTTCCTTAGCTGCCTTAGAAATTCATTACTGGAGGCCACATCAGATGATTTTTCTGCCATTTAGCGTCTGTCGGAGATTTAAGTGTTGGTCATTCTCCTGACACCCTGTACTAACTGTTTAAAGATTGTTGGGCTTTTTTTTTTTTTTTTAAATAAAGATGTGTGTCTTTACCTGGTTGCCAAAAAAGTCACACGGGGAGGTTTCTCTTGGGTGGATGGCAAGAATAAAGACTAGACTTGGGTCTCTTGAGTAGTCACGTGTGGGAGGAGCTGGAAGGAGGGGAGAGGATCACAGAGGCTTGTGGCAGGTAGCTGAGGGGACCACTAAAGCTGGGCTCCCCTGAATTTGAAAACTGATGTATTCTTGTTTGGGACAGTGGCAGGGATAGCTGGTTGGGCTTAAACACGTGGAAATTGCTGTAGGGAATAAATGGTGGGATATCAGCCATCCCAAGAAGTTGAGAGTCCTAGTTGAAGTGTGCTTTCAAAAGCTTTCCTGTGGAGCCTCTCCTGACCCCACCCTCCCTTCCCTTTGCTATCCAGAATCTTCCCTCTTTGCACTTATTCACCCTTTTCACATTCAAAATGGGTCACTCTCTGGCTTCTACAAAAGGTTGCCAGGTGAAATGATGAAACTGTTTTAGAGTATTAAGATGCTTTCCGAGGGATCTTTCCACAGAATGTCTGATGTGTAGTCCTTGGAAAATATCAAATCAAAAGACATCTGCATTCCATCCATTCAAATGTAGCTTGATAGAATCAGGGCCTAAGTAGATTTTCCCAATCTTGCAAAGCTCCAGGGAGCTAAAGTCCGTGAAAGGGGGCAAGAGTAATTGACTTGAAACCCAGGATTCAAATTCCACTTTTCATACGCTGTTTTCTGTCCCTAGAGTTTGTACACTAGGTTTGGAGTCAATAATTTGAGAATGCTGGGAATTATTTTTGACCATGTTACTTCATTGTAAATATATGGAGTTGCATAGATTTATTCCAAAAACGAGTTTAGGTAGGAGCAGCTTCTTTCTGATCAGTTCATTTGCAGTTTACTTTAAGATTATTTTTATTCTGGGATTAGGGAAGTGATTCTAAAGTCGGGTTAGCCTTTCTTCTTCCTAACACTGAGGCTTACTTTTAAAAAGGCTGATGGTATTGTGTCTTACCTGGATTATCTGCTCATTAACTTGATAAACCTTGCACGTTTTTCCACAGTGATATTTTAATGACTAGATAGTATTTCATTATGCATGCCAGTTTAATTAAGCAGTCATGAATATTATACTTTTACTATATGTCTAGTTTTTGCTGTTCTTCAGTGCTTTTAGGTTATTGTTATTTATGTATATACTTGATTATTTACTTAGAACATATCACTACAAAGTTGAATTCTGGGGCAAAGGATACTTTTAAAATTCATATTTCCCTGCACAAAGCTTTAAGTTCCTGCCCTGCAGTGTATGAAATTGTCTGTTTTGTAACCCAGGGCAGTATTGGAAATTGCCCTTTTCAAATGTAATTGCTAGCCTAGCAAGCAGAAATAAAGATATGTCATGCATATTTTAATCTGTATGTATTTAATTATCAGATACGTTGAACATTTTTATTAGACAACCGTTCACATCGCCTTTGTTAAAATGTTTTCTTTTGTTTTTATTGAAGAAATACATAAATCATATATTCTATGTCTTTACTTGACATAGAATTGTCTCCAAAGTTAAATGTTTTTCTCAGTGTGAACCTGTAGGGGTCTCTCTAAACCAAATTTTTGGAAACAAGACATTGATTTTTAGACTTAAAATTCTCTATGTTCCAGGGGCAGTCTCGGCGAATTCAAGTTGAAGTGAAGTCTGTGCAGGAGTCTGGAACTTTGCCGCTGATGGAAGAATGTATATTGTCGGTCGGTGTTGGGTGTGTGAGAGTCAGACCGCTCAGGTCCCCCAAAGCTCATGAGGTCTTTCATGTAAGTGTCTGTGCCTGTTTTGGGCTTGTTAGAAGGCAAACCCAGACCAGAGTCTGGAACCTGCCAGAACACTGCTTTCGGTGCGGGATTCTTGAAGCATCCTTGAGCAGGGCATTCCTGTGGAGTCACTGTGCCAGCCTCTGGTGGCTTTGCCCTGGTCGTGGCAGGCAGAGGGTTAAAACTCCCCAGAGCTCCCCCGTGGTGATTGCCTGTGCTCCACAGCCCTCAAGAAGCCCCCTACTGGCTTGAGAAGCCTCCCTGCCAGCAGGCGTTTGATTTCCCCTGGTGAGTGGGACTGTAAGCCCAGCAGGGAAGGCATTGTGCTCACTCAGAAAAGGTCAAACACTGCTCTCCATCCCCACTCTGGGGCTCAAGGTTCTCCTCAACTTCCTGACTACTGAAGCCTGGAGCTGGGTGAGGGCAGGTGGGAGGTGACACAGTATCTTAAACTGAAGAAAAGCAACTCTGGGGATGGATTCAGGCCACGCAGCATGGCCTGGTTCTGGATAAACACTTGTTTTGGTTCTTTTAGGAGGAAGAGGAGGACATGGACAGCTACCAGGTAATTGCCATCTGCTAGCCTCTGTCAGCTTGATTCAAGTGCATAATTACCCGTTCCAGGATCTTGTCGTGGTTACTCTATTATTAAGTAATTTTGATTCACATGCTGCATTTTCCTAAAGTACAGCAGAGGAGGGGATGGCAGGTGTTGTTTCCCTGCGGCCACGAAGGCTGCACCTTAGGAGCCCGACATTACTTAGGACCCTGTCTGTCCCCACCCCGGATTCCCGTCCAGGCTCCCTAGGAACCATTTCCCCAGACACTCTTCCTTGGCCTCTCCCAGAGTGGACTCAGTGCCTGCCACTCCTGTTCCAGCTGTCAACCTGAGCTCAGTCCAGCCCTGGATGTTTTCCTTATTTGAAGCCAGGTCTCCCTGAGTGCCTACTTCTAGAGTCATCCAAGGTTTTCATTTTATTTTTTCCCCTTTCTCTAATCTGCCGGATTTTGTTCATGTCTGTAAAGTTTCATCTTGTTAGTCATCCCTCAGGCCCGTCTGAGCTCTGGATCCTGATTATGTCATCCAGGGCAGTCACTCTACTGGCTTTGCATCATTCTAATTGGATAGAAATGTCTGCCTTCCTATAAGTCACTGATAAAAACATTGTATCAGATGGTGTTAAGTGCAGAGTCCTGTGGCACACAATAGAGACCTCGATTACGTTGCTGTTATTCCATTAATCACTGCTCTTGGATGTGGGGTTTGAGCCTCTGATCCCAGTCAAGTAGGTGCCTTGCATGTTTCTCCATCTTGTCCAGAAGAATGTCACAGGCTGTTTGGTTAAGTGCCCTAGTGAAATCCAGACCCGTGACCTGTGCAGCATTCCACCGGCCTACCCAGTGTTGTAATCTGATCACAAAGGAAGTGAGGGAGGGAAGATTGGCATGCTCGCAGGTGTTGACTGGCAGAGTTGTTGGTCTGTCCACAGCGGCCCCGTCCTCTTACCATCCCACCAAAACAACAGTAAGGGGGAGAAGTCTTTAAGAGCCCAGTGAGACCCGCAGGAACAGGCATTGTAACACTTAAAGCTGCTTCCGATGGATCCGGGCTGTGTAAATCTGAAGATTGAGTACAGTTTGTGAGTTCTTTCCAGCAAAGAGGCCTTGTAGACTTCCTTGCTTGGAGTTCTATCCCATGAGCCATTGGAAATAAAACTGGCCTGGGTTCCAGAGAAATCCTTCTTAGAAATAATCTTGCTCTAGAAAATAATGCTTTAGATTCTGAGTTTCTCTACTAAATTATGGGTAGAGGCATCTGGGATGCCAATAAGGAGGTTATTGTGTGATGCTTGCATTTCTGGGTGCTGCTGGAGTGTGGCAGAGCGGAGCATCAGCTTCGTGAGTATTGTCTCGACATTCTGATCGAGTGTGGTGAACGTGGTTTCCCTTATACTTCCAGGATCGGGACTTAGAGCGACTGCGTAGAAAGTGGCTGAACGTGTTAACAAAGCGTCAGGAGTACTTGGATCAACAGCTACAGAAGCTCGTCAGCAAACCCGGTAGAAAGAGCAAGCTGAGCGATTCCCTTCCCGCAGTCAGTGCACAGCGCACCCCATTTGTTGCTCGGTGAAGTAGGAGGCAGATGCGATGGCAACAGCACCGAGCGCAGCTCCTGCTTTATGTCCCTCCAAAAGATGCAATAGTGTCTTGGTGTAGTCCCCAGGCCTCAAAAGAGGAGGGGGCGGCTGGAGTGGTGGCTCGGTGGTTGAGTACGCAAGTTCAAACCCCAACACCGCGTACATAACCGAGTCTTAGAGCAGTGAAAGCCACATGAAAAACTAAATTAAAAAAACTGTTTCTCTCAAAAGAGGAGGACGGCACAGTGGGAGAGCTTGAAGGAAGATGCTGATGTTTCCCGGGTGCTGACTGGGCCAGACCACATGTGCCATGGGCTGAAGGGGCCTCTTGCAGGAGCCCAGCTGGCCTCTGCTTAGAGGCAGCTTTTTCTCACCAGCCAGCAGCTGAGAAACTTGCAAATCCAGGGCAGGTGTGAAAGCATCAAGTGGGGTCTCTGTGCTTGCACGCTCCTGGGGATCGAACCCAGTGCACTACTGTTGAACTATACTCCCTGCCCTTATTTTTATATTGAGACAGTCTTGCCAAGTCACCCAGCCTAACCTTGAATTTGGCAGTCCTCCTGCCTCAGCCTCCTGAGTGGCTGGGATTCCTGGCGTATACCTCCACACCTTGCCTAATCCTCATTCTTGATGTTCTAGATAAAACGGAGGATGATGCTGACCGTGAGGCGCAACTCCTAGAGATGCGGTTGACTCTGACTGAGGAAAGGAATGCAGTGATGGTCCCCTCTGCTGGCAGTGGCATTCCAGGGGCCCCAGCAGAGTGGTAGGAACCCCTCCATGTCTTCTGGAGTTCTAAGAACTGTCTAAGCCCCTTGCTTTCCATTTGAGTTGTGTGTGTGCTGCAGTTAATGGAAAAGTCACAATAGCACGTGAGAACACAGTTGTGTGAATTAAAAGAACTATTAAATTATTTTCACAAGTAGAATAACTATGGTCTAAAATTGCTGCTTTATTATATAATATTGTTATTGGCCAAAGCAATTAAGATTTCTGAGAACTTAAATCAATATTTAGTACTACTGCACTTAGCATTAACAGTCAGTTAATATGCTAATTACTTGGATCATTCATTCCCTTAAAAGAATGTACGGTCATAAGAAAATCGCATCTCCACCAGTTTTTGGTTTTGGTGTCAGCTTGACCTGTACTGTCAGCAAATGTTCTGAGCTACTTTATAGAAATTCAAAATGGTAAGTTAAGCTGTGTGGAACCCCTAATGCTTTCTTCAGTAAGAAAGCAAGTCGGAATGGGGCTTTATGTAAACAGGTGTGTGGGTTTTGTAGACCACGTTCTGGTGTTCACATGAGAAGCAGCAGTTACAGTTCAGTCCTTGTGCAAACTCTGTTGTTGAATGATAGAGATACCAGAGCCTAGCGGCTGTGGCCTGGACCCACGGTAGCCCTGAGTGTGTGTTGGGGCTGTACCTGCTGAGATTGCCGTACTAGAGGAGCCCATGTCTTTGTGTTTCAGGACTCCAGTGCCTGGGATGGAAGTCCACATTCCTGTTATATTCCTTGACTTAAATGGTGAGTTTGAGGGGCTTTCAAAGGCTTATCTGGGCATGTTAGGTAACCTCAAGCACCAACCCAGCGTGTCGTGTGTCGTTAGGCAGCCTGTTATCCTGGGATTAGAGCCGGTTCTTTGTGGCTCACTCATTGTGATGCTGCACAGGGCCATTCTTCTGACCTCAGGAGGCATGTGTGTGTCGCGGTGCCTTCCTGTACATCACGCTACAAGCCGTAGTTCGTCCTCATGCTTTGTCCCCCATCAGTTCAGGGTGGTAGTGAGGTTTCTGCGTTAAAAATGCTTTCTTCTTAGCTGGTTGTGGTGGCACATACCTGTGATCCCAGGAAGCCAACGCAGCATTGTTGTCAGCCTCAGCAGTTTAGTGAAACTCTGGCTCAAGATAAAAAATAAAAAGGCTGGTGGTGTAGCTCAGTGGTAGAGCACCACTGGGTTCAGTCCGCAGTACTGTGCACAAACCCCTGTTTAATTCTTTGGGAAAGACTTTTCTCTAGAAAGGGCTGACACTAGCCATGCCATGTAGCGTGTTTTCTTTTAGACTTTTCTTAGCGTTATTTAATTTCTTAGTTTTTCTGTGAATTCTTGTGTGCTCATCCCTGGAGTGCCAATTGTTTTTCCATAAGTAACTGCTGTCTGCTCCCCCACAAAATAGGAAGTTCAGAGGTAAATTAGGGAGCTAAAAATAAGTTAAACATCAGCGGTTAAACTCCTGCAAGCTCTGCAGAAGGACATGTGTTGAGATGAACTCCCCTAGGTAGACAAGCTGTGTGTCCTTGGTGGATTCCTTCCTCTGTGCAGGAAGTGAGTTGTGATGTGTGAGGTGCTGAGCTCACTTACATGGAAGATTTTCATGGTTGGGCCGAGTTAGAGAAGAGCACTGGGCCCTGCTGTTTCTGCCTACCTGATGGTTGGGAGTTGTGTAAGTATTGCTTCAAGACTCAGTCCTGCCTGTTGTCCTCTTGAACCTGGGAGTCAGCGGATGACTCTGGTCTGTTCTTAAGTTGGGCTTCCTAGATAGGTGAGGGCAGGGATGGGGGGTTGCATAAGAAAGTGGGGGGAAATGAGAAGGCCAGGAAGGCCTGTTAGTCTGGACACTTGGAGAGATGGTCAGGACTTTGTTGGGTGGTCTACCCAAGCTCACCTGCTTTCAGTGCCTGTGCATTAGCTTAAGGTGGGAGGACTGGGAGGGCTGAGCTGCAGTTTCTAACCAGGGCCTCTGGCTTCTGGCTCTTGTAGCCATTTGATCCTTTGGTTGAATCTGTCAGATGACTGGAATTGCTCTCACTTACTTCTCATTTCTTCAGTGTGCTAAAACATGGGAAAGTTTGGTTACAGCCCTGTCATTAGCATGGGTGGGCAGGCCTTGGCTTCCTGTCCCTTCCGTGTGAAGTAAGGCATCAAGGGAGCACCGTGAGTAGAGGATTTCTTGCAGCACTTTCCTTCTCTAAGATCTGTGAGCTCCTAATGGCCATCATCGTGTCATGTGAGATTGCAGAGCAAAAGCAAGCAAAATTCGAAGCACAGGAATTTTATTAATAAGCATATTGAGATTTAGCAGCCACTGTTATCTGTGAGAACATTCTCCATGGTTAACGGAGCCTCTTTGCTGTCAGCTGATGATTTCAGCTCTCAGGATAACCTCGATGACCCGGAAGCTGGTGGATGGGATGCTACCCTGACTGGGGAAGAGGAGGAGGAGTTTTTTGAACTGCAGATTGTGAAACACCATGATGTAGAGGTGAGTCAAGCAGAGCTCGGGTGGGTCAGCTAAGACATGGCTCCACTGATGTCCCTGGAGCTGTCTGTCCCCAGAGCCGTCCCCAGAGCCCAAGCATTTCAGTGCATAATTTTCTCAACACCTCTCAAGGCCTTTGCTTCTGACTTGCAGGAAGAGAGGCTTGAAGGTTCCCTTCTGTCCATGTCCTCCCTCCTCCCTCCTGGCGGCGTGCGCAGGACGGCAGTGGTCAGGAGCTGTTCTCTGTCCTCAGCCCCAGAGAGGAGGGATTTGACACTGCTCAAGTGTGGGGAGAGCTGAGGGCACCACACTTGGGATCTGCCTTGCAATTGTTTCATAAAGACTTCTTCAAAAGGCAGAAAGAATAGCTGACGGCTGGGTGGGGAAATGCTGATGTTAATGGTTGGCTGTGCGTGAAGGGTGTATCCTAGGGGTGCGTTCCCTGTTTCAGTTAGCTTTTTTGCTGCTGTGACTTAAGGACCTGACAAGAACAATTTTAGGGGGAAAAGTTTATGTTGAGGGCTCACAGTTTTGGAGGTCCATGTTCAGAGAAGGCCGACTCCATTCCTTGGGGCTCCAGGGAGCTCAAGGCCTCACATCAGGAAGCAGAGCAGAGAGCCTCCAGGCCAGATGCAGAAGATGTACCCTGAGGGCATGCCCCACCTCCTCCAGCCACACCGTACCTGCCACCAGCTAAGGGGATCAACTCACTGGTTGGGTTGAGGCTCTTATAACCCAATAAATTCACCTCAGCCTTCCTGAATTGTCACACATGAGCTTTTGGGGGACACCTCACATTCAAACCATAACATTCCTTAATTTCAAATATGCTTGAAAAATCATATCTTGAAGTGTTTCAGGAAGGAAAGCTAATGTATTCCTAAAATGAAAACCTTGAATCCAACATGAGGACCCTCAGGCACTTTCCCTTGAGTTGTATGCTGTAGGAAGGTGGACGGGGAGGCCCTTCCTGGATGTCAGGTGACGGTGGGACTGTTGGAGATTAAAGTGGACACTGGGGTGGCAGCTAAATGTGGCTTGTGATCTGGGAGTAAAAAGGGAAACAATAAAAAACTGTCTGTATAATAATACTAGTTTTGCATCAATGTCAAACTTCCTGAAAATGGCAGCGGTCTCCCACTTATTCAAAAGTGGCTCAAAAAAAAAATTTAAAGCTTAACTATGTATGTTAATTTAGTCCTTTATTTAGAAGTACAGGCTGCCATTGGTGGTAGCAGTATAATCTGAAATGTCTCATAGGATTTTTTTTTTTTAATAAAGATGGTGTTGTTAGATGAAAAAAAAAGACGATTCAGTAAAAATAATGTGTGTACTGGTTGTGGGAAGAGTAGCAGAAGTGGCTGGACAGCGACAGTCGGGAGACATCGAGGAGAGGAAACAGGAGTCAGGGCCTTGCGCGTGCTAGGCAAGCGCTCTGCCGCTGAGCTAAATCCCCAACCCCTTTCTCTACATTTCTTGATGCTCGAGTATTTTAGGAATTAAAAACATATGCTAAGAGCAAGCCGGCCGGCCAGGAGTCTCTGCTATCTGCTCTTGGGTGCTTGAGGCCACGTCCTCACATTCCAGGCCATTTCAGGGTGGTCCTCATGGGGGAACTTCAGCCCAGGCGGGACGGTTCTGCTCTGTGGAACAGCACAATGCTCTGTCCTGTGTCCTCTGTAGGTGAAAGCAGAGGCCTCGTGGGACTCCGCGGTGCACAGCTGCGCTCAGCTCAGTAAGGGCACACCCACAGACGAGCGCGTGTTCCTGATCGTGCGTGTGACGGTGCAGCTCAGCCACCCCGCCGACATGCAGCTGGTCCTACGCAAGAGGATCTGCGTCCATGTTCATGGCCGGCAGGTGAGGCTGTAATCCTGGTCAAAGCAGGTCTGCTTGTGGCGGGCTGTGCAGTGGTCACTCCTGCGTCCATGTTCATGGCCGGCAGGTGAGGCTGTAATCCTGGTCAAAGCAGGTCTGCTTGTGGCGGGCTGTGCAGTGGTCACTCCGACCTTTGCCCAGACGTGGTCTAGGTGAGTTGTTGTCCTATCACCATGCTTGCTTCAGTCCCCAAACTGTCACCCCAACTTCCTCCTAGATGGTATTAAATTGTTTCGCTGAATCCTTTTTAGGGCAGACTCCCAAATTGCAGTCATTCTTTGGGGTGCCTCGGAGCCCTGCAGGGGGGTAGGTTTAGCCGTCTTGTCCCTTCTGACGGTTCCCTGGCAGCGCAGCTGCTAGTTCATCAGCACAGGCTGCTCACCTTTCTCTTTCCAGACCTGTCTTTCCTCACAGTTTTTGGCTTTGCGTAAAAAGGTGAATAGGAAAGGAAACAGTATGGGGTTTAAAGGGCCCAGCTGTGCTGCAAGCTGCAGTGTGGGTGACAGAACAGACTTCAGACCAAGGAGCGGCTCAGGGCTATGGGGAGGAGGGTGGTCTGTGTGCTGGCACCTTCCAGATGGGGCATTTGACATCCAGAGGAGGAAACCACATGTGCAGAGCTGGTGAGGTGGGAAGGCCAAGGCAGGCTATGGGACGCGCAGCGTGGCAAGATGGCCTGCCATGCTTTGGAATGTGGCTTCCCACGTAGCTGTGGCTGGGTTGTGAAGGACCTTGTGCCCCATGCAGGGGCTTAGGAAGCAATGTCTAGGTGAGACGGTCAACTCTCTCGTGGTGTTCGGATGTTCGGATGTGACGGTGGGAGGTCAGTTCTGGGGATCTCAGGTACCAGTCTCACCTCCCTTTTGTGATGCATTCTCAAACTGATGAAACCAAGACAGACGAAAATAAATGTTTTCATTTAAAAGAGCGCAGTCGTGGTCGACAGACTCCTAGATGTGATCTCCACCCTAAAGATTAATCTTCAGTTCTAAATGTCACACTGATATCAATCTTTGAAAAGAGCAGCAGTGAAGCTGTTAAAATCGCAGCTTTTAACTCACCAGTCCCACATGGAGAAAACCCACGCCACAGGGTGAGCTGCAGACGCACACGTGAGTCTTCCTTCACTCTCATGCCAGCTCTTCTCTTGACTTGGAGGGGACCGAAAGAGACGCGTTGTCTTGGGGAGCATTTTGAAGAGTGGTTTTCCATTCCAAGTTAGCCATCTTGATTGCTGGCACGGCCACCAGCCCTGCGCCATCCCCCACAGAGAGGGCCACTGTAGAGGACCATGTGTCCTCTGTTTTTATTGTAGGGACAATCGGTTGTCACATTCCTTCCTGGTATTTTAAGACACCATTTTCCATCCAAACTCAGATATTTCATTGCTATATGTTGTGTCCTTATAGCAAGAACAGGGATTTCCATATGACCCCAGTTCACGCTAGTTAGTGTCACTAATTTCATGCAGATAGAAAGCAAAAGAGTGAGATAAAATGGCCTTCACACTGCCCCACTACCCACCAAGAAGCAACAGCTCAGCAACGGCAGAGCGCAGCTGTGGGCCTGACCTGGCTCCTCAGAGACCACGTCCAGGCAGTGAAGGAGGAAGTAGATGGTCTCTGCATTCTGAGAGGCTCAGGCCTTTTAACAATGACTAAACATCGTTGGGAAATAAATTTATTATTAGATCTGTGAAATGATGTCTTTTTGAGATCAAATGGCTGATTTTTCTCTTTGTTGGGCTTTTTCCCTGTTTCTGGCTTTCCTTTTACATGGGGAAAAGGGCTCTATGCTCATTTCCTGTGCTCTCTCATCCTTATCTTTATTCACAATTGTATTCCACCCTCATCGCTGCTCTCTTCAACCTCTACGGGATGTTCAGTCTTAGCAGCATCTCCAAATGAGTCATCTCTGCATTAATTGAGCAGTTCAGTTCTTAACTGTGCAAAGAGCACAGTCAGCATAAACAATGACCAGGCACTCTTAAATCATTCTTTATAACGATCCTGCTCTGGTCCAGAATTTAATGCCTGAACTTGTCAATATTCATGGTACAAAATGTCCATTGTGCTGGGGGATGAAAGTGGAGGCGTCGCTGGTCCTTGCTTCCACCTTGGTTGGAAGGTCATTTCATTGTGTTTTATTTGTGTGGCATTGAAGCAGAGTTGGTCCAGATGCCTGGGGCCAGCTTCTGGACTTTGGGTCTGCCCTTCTCGTGTGACGGGCACAGTCAGCACTGCAGGCATCCTTCGGTGCTTCTCTGCAGTTAGTGCACTTGCTTGTGTTGTGGGTGTGCTCTTTCGTTTGGACATAATGAACACAGTATCCTTTATGTATCTTGGTGCTAATGTTAACTCAGTTTTTGAGGTGGAAAACTATATGTTCTATTTTGTTTCTTTTTCCCTAGGGTTTTGCTCAAAGTCTCCTGAAAAAGATGTCTCAGCGAAGCTCTATTCCTGGATGTGGAGTGACCTTTGAAATTGTCTCCAATATTCCAGAGGTGAAGGATCACATGCAATTTGAATTTACTAAAAATAAGAACTTAAATAGAGATAACACTCTGAAAACTCACTCACACAAGAAATTATGGAAATGCTGGAGGTTTCTAGAGGAATTTCCTGTCACAACTTGTAATGCAGTTCTAGATTTAGTGTTTTGTGAAGGAAGAACTTCCTTTTGAAAAGCATCTCAATGCCTTTTTGCTCATGGAAACTAGAAGAGGACACAATAAGGATGTGGTGCTACCCATGGGGAAGGCAGCCTAACACAAGTCTCCCCCTCCCCCTCCCTCTTTTTTTCCTTTATCTCTCTCCCCTTCCCTCCCTCTCTCCCTCCTAAAAAATCAGTTTTATTTGTTTAGTCATCTGGTTTTGTTGCTGTGACATTTAGTTGTGTATGTGGTGCTGGGTTTGAACCCAGGTTCTTATGTGTGCCAGGCAAGAGCTTCCAACTGCTGAGCCACAGCTCCAGCCCCCTCACTTGTATCACTTACTAGCAATGTGAACTTGGCCAAATTACTCTGAACCTAGATTTTTGTCACATGGGGTTAGTGTACCTTGTGTGCAGGGTTGTTTGTAAGGGCTAAATGATTGGGTGTGGTTAAGTGTAGTCCACCTACCAGGCCGCAGGTCTCAGCTGCTGTTGCAGCTGTCCTGGGAGCACGGTCACAGATCCTTCTCCACCTCCTTGATCATTCCCCTTAGGGAGCTAGTTGAGGTGTTCTGAGGGCTCCCTCATGGAGGCTTGCTGGCGGATGTGGCTCATGCATTTCCTCCCTGAATTAGCTTCATTCGCTCAGCTGGGGCATGGAGTCCTCCTTTGCAGGGGCAGGAGAAGTGTGGGTGCTCAGAAGAGGACTCTAAAAACACAAAGATGAGCAATTCCTTCTCCACTCACTGTCAGCACAGGGCAGTTTCCTGGGAAGTGAGGCGACGCCACCCAGAGTGCTGGGTCTCTGAATCGTCACTTCATAGCCCAGGGTCGGTTGATGGGTTCTGCTGCGTGTAGGGGGCAGCGTGTCCTAATGCGGAGGCCAGGCGTGGAGCAGGCACAGTAGCTGTGGTGCAGGGCACTTTCTTCTCTCCAGCAGTGTCCAGGGTTCTTTCCTAGATTCCAAAGTTAGACTGACACAATAAATACTAACTTCTCAGCCATCTGATTTGGAGCTTCCTGAGCACTTAGGGTGTTTGCAGAGTTGAACTGACTGTGTGTATCTTGGGTCTGTAATAGGTTGCTCTGTGTGCTTCAGTCATTTTGTTTGTAAGATTTAAAACAACTGTACGTGTTTACAGTCCTGCCATTTATTCTCTGAGTGTAGATGGTTTCTGCTTTTCCAGTCTCGGATCTTTGCTCTGTGACAGCTCTAGAAGCCATCTTCCTCCTTTCCTCTTCTCTCTTCACCTCCCATCGCTCTCCTTCACTCGCCCTTGTAGCTTTCTTGTCCTCTTTAAAATGTTTTTATTTTTTCCGGGATGGTTGTACCAGGGGAGAAACTAGCAGTCAGCTTGGAGATCAACATTCCCTCATAGGGTGGTGTGCGGATCGCTAGCTAAGCATCTAAGCTGCAGAAGGTTGTTTTCAGTTATCGAATGCTAGAGATAAAGAAAAAGGAAAAGTGAGACTCAAAAGGTGGTGCGTGAAGATTAGACTTAGGCATAAAGTAAGAACCCTTAAGCTAGGTTTCATCATGGAAAAGCCCCAAGTGTCCCTTGTGTTCTGTTTCAGAAGCCAGTAGAAAGCAGTGGTCCCAGGCCAGATAGCAGCGAGGCAGTTTCCATCTCTCCTTACAAATCCAGGGTAGTGTCTGCACCCTGGAGCCCCTCGTGGTGTCCTGTGTTGGCTGGTGAGAGGGGTCCTCAGTGCCTCTCCTCAGCTAGCTGTGGACTGTGACTCTTGACGGTGTGCACAAGGCTCAGAGGAAGACTGGCAGGCAGTGTTCTAGTGAGCCTACGCCAGCTTGTGAATCCTCCTGTCTGATCTAAGACTCAATTACAGTTTCGTATCTTTAAATTAATTGGCCGAGTCCTTTTTCCTCATTTGTATATAAAATGTTTGTCTTATGTGATGGAGTCTAAAATGTGTGCACTGTGTAGTTTTTGGTGTTATAAGAAAATCACAAGTACAGTACCTGATTTTCCCTGAGAAGAACTTGCCACTAAGACGTCCTGTTTGGAACAAGGAAATACATTAATAAAAGGCGGTTTTCCCATTTATGCACACGGCCGGCTCGTTCAGAGGGCAGGGCTCCCCCACGGAGCAGAGCAGTGAGAGGTCACCTCCATCCGTCCTTCTCGGTGGACTCTGAGCCCAAGGCCCCAGCCGCTCAGGGTGAGGATGGAGACTACCATTGGAAGCTCTGTTTTCTGCAATTGGCAGCTTGGTGACTGCTGAGATCCAGCCCTGTTCCCACTCCCGTTGGCACCTGCATCAGCTTCCCACTGGGGTCGCAGGGCCCGGTGTCCAGTGGGCCAGGCCAGCTCCCCTTCCCTCCTCAGCCCCAGGGGTCCCAGGGTCCTGTTTCTGACCAGCAGAATTGGGCGTGTTGTCTCAGGGGATGCGGAGCAGCTCAGTTTTGGTAAGAGTGTGCTCTTTCAGCTGTGCTGCGATCCACCAGCTGCTGTGATCACCGTTCGAAGTGTCTGTGGAAAAGTGCATTTTGCGTTCCAGAGGCTGACATTGAGAAGGGAGCATTGGAGTCTGATCTGACAGAACTCAGTGTGGATCAAGAAGCCCCTCGAATGCTGGCTTCTGTGCCCTCCTTCGCTTTAACCTGCAGTGCTCTGTTCTCCAGGAGGCCCAGGGAGTAGAGGAGCGAGAAGCCTTGGCAAGGATGGCAGCTAACGTGGAAAACCCAGCTTCTGCTGACTCGGAGGCGTATATCGAGAAATACCTGCGCAGTGTGCTGGCCGTGGAGAACCTGCTGACCTTGGATCGCCTTCGCCAGGTCAGCCGTGAGTCCAGAGGCCTAGCGGCCCTCGCCAGGCCTGGCCCCGTGCCTGGCCCCGTGGGTTCCCAGCGTCGTGCACTGAACTCGTGAACGGCTGGCGCTAGTTAACCTTGAAAACCCAAGTGGTCAAAATCGGGTCGCTCTGCTCCACGGAGAGACAGCCCCACTCAGCGTGCAAGGGAGCCTCCGTAGACGGGGTTGCTTTGTGCGTGTCTCTGATGTGCCTTTCCCCTGTGTGTCCTGCTTCCCAGGAAGTGGCCGTGAAGGAGCAGCTGATGGGCAAGGGCAAGCTGAACAAGAGGAGCATCAGCTCGCCCAGTGTGAACAGGGTAAGTAGCTGCCACAGGGAGCCCGTGACCCGCTCTCCTCCTTGCTGGGCCAACTGCAGCTTCGAGCCCCACTTCTCTCTCGCACCTGGGCCTCTCTGCATCTGCACCTCCTGCTGCCATGGGGAACCTCCACGCGTGCCTTCCCCCATGCCTGCCTTCACCACAGCCCAGCACAGCCCCCGGGGGTCGCAGTGCTGTGGAGCTAGGGCCCATCTAACCACAGGCCACTCAGTTTCTGGGCCAGAGTTCACTGTTTTTAACTTGGGAAGTCTGGAGAAGGTCACACACCCAATTGCTTACAGACCGCTTGGGGTAAATGAATGAAACGGCTTAGGTGCTTTGCTTTTTTTTTAAGAGAGGACAGTGAGAGACAGTGACAGAGAGACAGAGAGAATCCGTTTTTATTTAGTTTTTCATATGGGCTTTCGTTATTCTGACACTTAGCTGTGTAAGTGGGTGCTGGGGTTTGAATTCGTGTACTTGCACATGCTGGGCAAGTGCCGTTGACTGCCAAGCCACTGCTCCAGCCCCCTTAGGTGATTTTCTTTTATTTATTTATTTATTTTTAGGTGCTTTTCTTAATGATGGCTTAAGTTTGTTGCCATTTAAAAAGCAAAGATATAATTTGTTAATAAATTATATAAAACATGGGAAGAGTTCTTCACAAAGAAATACACTTGTGTCTCCCAGATTTATCTCTTTTCCTCATTTTTGATGAACATGTAGATATGAAAAATCCTCCTTTTGTCCTAATGCACACCAAGAAAAGTCACATTGCAGGTGTGTGGGAACAAGCAGCTGCCCATAGCTGCGATGCTCCAATGTTCAAGGGGAGAGTGAGTGACGTGAAGGGTTCTGCACTGGAGAGTCCCAGGGGCCCCCGTGAGCGCGTTGACATCAGACCAGAAGACGAGGACCTCATGCTAGAAGGCCGTTGTCTTCTCATTCCTTCAGAAAGTCCTCCACGTGGAGATCCTGTAGTTTAAAACCAACAGCTTGTGAATTTACATTTGGTACCAGTCCCCAGAGAAAGGGCACAGGCCACTATGGGACCCCAGCAGTGTGGTGTCACCAAGTGGAGCTCCTGCTGCTCAGGGCCTAAGCTCACATCCAGGTCTGACAGGACCCTCCTGTCAGAAAACCTGGAAACCAGCTCATGTTTCCACATGCCTCGGTCGCTCCCTGCTGCCTCTAGCTCCTCTGGGTTCTCAGGGCAGACTCTTCATGTGTTCACCCCTGAAGGATTGTCCCCTCCATTTCTTCTCAGTTGTCCGGAAGCCGGCAAGACCTCGTCCCATCGTACAGTCTAGGCAGCAACAAGGTAAGAGTGGCCGCCACTTCTGTCTCGGCCTGTTTCAGCCTCACCTCGGCCATGTGACTCCTGCGCGCAGTTCCTCCCGCTCCGCTGCACCACATGACATTTGTTGGACAACGTGGAGAGTTGGTTGCCTTTAGTCTGCCACAACTGCTCTTATTACTGGATTAAAAAACAGTTTTTTTGCTAAAGTTCATATTTCTATCTATAGTATTCCTCTTATTTCTTCCAGAACAGGAATTTCAAATCAGACTTTTAAGAATGAAGTATTGATATTGATGTAGTGATTCAAAATTTGTGAGGAATAAGAACTTTCTTCTAGCTAGAACCTAGAAGTTCACAGGGTCTGATAGGAGGAAGGAAAGCAGGGAACAGTGTGTCGTTAGCGGATCTGCTTGATGCGTAGTTAGTGCAGCTCTGTCCCTGTGACGGTCTTTACCATGAGGTCTGCACCGCTGTGGCGTTTGTGCCTGTGTGTTCTGAGGGATCTGTTAGAGCTGGTGCTGGCCTGTGTGCCCCAAGTTCCGTGTAGACGCCATGACCTGGGGGGTGGGCGCTGGGTGGTGTCGGGCAGGCAGTTGGTGTTGGGCTGCCTCAGAATCACCTGGGGAGGAGGGTGGGTCAGCTGTCCACAGCAGCAGTATGTCTGAGTGGCGCTCTTGATGGTGTGTACTGCTGTTTCTGTCCTTGTTAGTGGTTCCACACTCTTTTTACATATTTCACATCTTCCTTATAAAAACTTAAGTACAGTGAAAGTGAAGTTGATGATCTAGGGTACTAGAGTTTGCCTGAATCAGACACACACGCTGTTGACAGACTGCTCTCCTCAGTTTACTGATGAACTCCATGGATGTGGGTCTCTAAACGTGCTTTAGTTTTTATCTGTGCTAGAACAGAGAAAGATTTGGTTAGCTCGGCCTACGACACTTTCTGATGACGTTAAGAAAGTAGAATTCTTGGAAATTTGATTGTGTAGTGATCTTTAAATGCAAATAAAGAACAATGTATCTTAAGGGAACTATATTTGTAAGAGAAAACATGACTTCCTGTGTTTTGTGGGAAGTATGTGTAACTCAGATCTTCCTGCTGTCTTTCCTGTCTCCTCTTGCGTCCCTCATCTTAAAATGGAGACAGGGAGTGTGGCTGTGCTTCATCTCCCAGATGGAGGAGGGACACAGATGCCACTCTACAGGTCAAGACACAGAGCATCCAGGAGGCAGTGCCCGCTTCCAGGCATTCTGCAGGGATCAGGAGGGCTGCAGAGGCAGTGCCAGGGGCACACAGGCAGGCAAGGACTTGGAGCCCCACCTTCCGAAACGGGAACGCAGTGCGGGATGAAAGCTGGCCCTGCTCAAGGCAGCTGCGAGTCAGGTAGAGGGAGCTGTGGGGTCAGCCCAGAGCCGAAGGACGGTGGCTGGTGGCTTGGGGACTTGAAGACAGGACAGCGATTTCATGAACAGCTCTCCTGCACCCACCCCTGCTCCTGGCTGCGGTGTGTAGGGTGACACAGGGCAGAAGTGTGAAGGACTTGGTTTGGATTGCTGGGTGGAGAGAGCAGCTAGGGGAGAGGAGTCGCTGGTGGTGCGGGAGAGGAAGAGAAGGCTGGAGAGGTGGACTCCAGGACTCTGCGGATGCGAAGGACGTCGGGGGCGAGGAGAGGAGAGTGGCATCCAGGTTTTGGTGACAGCACAGGTCATGAGAGATGAACTGTAGGAGAAGCAGGTTTGGGGAAGTTCTGCGTCTGGGATCTCAGTGTCCAAGTTGAAGCCAGGGCTGAAGTCAGGTGTGGGAGGCCTGGGGATAGCGAGGCAGCACGAGGGCTTGGGTGGCACGGTAGCTGTGAGAGAAAGCGAGGAGGAGCAGTCAGAGGAAAGGTGAGGTTGGGAATGAGGGGAGAAGTGTTCTGCAAGGAGCCCTTCGAGACTCGTGAGAGGTGGACCTGCGGGGAGGACTGGCAGGACCGCCTGGGGTGTGACATGGGAGGCTCTGCGCATTCCCAGGGCCACTTTTGCAGGCAGATTGACAGCTTCATCGCTGTGACCAGAAGACCTTGCAGAGGAGGAAAAGATTATTTTGGCTCAGTTTCAGAGGTCCATAGTCAGCTGACTCCATAGCTCTGGGCTCATGGCAGAGGAAAGAAGCTCAGGACACGGCAACCAGGAAGCAGAGAGAGTTCCCCTTGACAGGGACAAAGGGATAACCCGATAACCCAGAGGCACCTCCTGCCGCACCTGCCTCTCTACAGTTACTGCCCACTTAATCCGCAGCAGTGAGTTGATCTGCCTGTCAGGTTGCGCCTCTCAGAACCCAGTCATTTCACCTCTGAACTTCCTTGCCTTATCTCACACATGAGCTTTTGGGGGACACCACCTATTTAAACCACAACGTGACATTGAGTAAATGGAACGTGACACATTTTAGTTACCATCTGGGGATTTCCCTTCATTAGTTCTTGATTTCTCGGGTCCCTGAGTCACTTAGTGAAGAAGGAGGTTTGTGCATGTTGTGGTGCCCACTTGGGGACAAGGGCCTGGCTTTCCCCGCTCTGTTCTTGTGACTCTCGAGCTGTAGCCAGGCTCACAGGAAGGTCCTGACCATTTGGGTTGGCGGCAGTCCTCTCACACTCATTCCAACTGCAGCATCCCCCTCCTCTGAGCAGCAGAGAAATATGGCCAGGAGGACCAGAGGGGCCTCTTGCTAGTCCTAGCTGTGCTTCCGGGTCCTCAGCAGAAGCCCCTTTTTGTCTTGTTTGAAGCTGAAAGGCTGTATCTGGGCTTTAGTCAGCCCCTGGCCACTGTGGGCACCGCTTTGTGTCTAGTCCAGATGTTGAAATGAGAACTGTTGCTTTTGCACTGGGGCCAGGTGAGGAAGCAGAGTGTGGGGCAGATTGTTACGGATGGGCTGTGTAGTGACTGAGGATGTGCAGGTGACAGAGGACGGGAATTCTAACCAAAGGGGGTTGATTCCAGCCTGCCTGAGTGGGAGAACAAAATGGCTCCCTGTTTTCTGTTGAAGGTACCCACGGTTGTTTAGTCATCTAAGAGCATCTTAAAAGGTGGTTAGGAAATACAAATTTTGTGAATTTTTTTTAATGCTATTGGGGATGGAACCTTTGCTAGGCCAGCACTCTACCACTGAGCTGTGTTCCCAGCCCAGTTTTACATATAGTTTAGGTTCTGTCTTCTCACTGGAAATGTGAGGAAAACAAGCATCTTTCCTCCCAATGGCAACAGGAAATAGAAGCAGCTCGTCCTGTGGCCTTCAAAAGGACAGTCATTGCATGGAAGTGAAAGTGCGCTAAGGATGCACCTGTAAGTGTTCCTTGGGACGCAGTAGTGCTTAAATTAATTGACATGCAGCACAGAAGCCTGAACGCAGCCATGCTTACCTACATGTAAGATGGCTCATGCGCAGGTGTGGCCCTACAACCTTGCTACAATGGCAGAGGTGAGCAAGCTAGATACCTGTCAGCGTGGCCTGCTTGGATGCATCTCTCCCTCTCTCTCTCACACGCATACGCACGCACACTCGCGGTTGGCAGCCCTTCCAGGTACCGCATGGAGAGATCTCCAGTCTACATTTACCGATTAGAAAGATGTGCAGAGCAGTGTGCTGCTCCGTGTGTTTATAGAAGGCTGCAGCCGCGTGGGACACATGTGTAGCTGTGTACAAATTTGCTTACGTATGTGAGAAACCATAAAGATGGACAGGAGACACACTGCCAGGTCCCTGCCTGGGCAGAGGGGTAGAATGGGAGGGGGCTTCTCACTGGTCGCCTTTTTCTGTTGTTTGGATTTGGGGTCATATGATCAATTTACCTATTTAAAAATCTTACTCTGATCTTTTAAGTTGCTGGAAGTTTCCATTCTTACTTAGTGATTTCAGGGGGTCTCCAGTTGCTTTTTCGTCAGTTTGTGGTTATAGAAGGAGTGATTGCCAAAGGAATTCTTGGTTTGGAAATCTCAAACTCATATTTCCCTCCCTCCCTTCCCCCCTTCTTTCCTTTTCTCCTGGAGACAACCTGCATTCCTCAGTTTTCAGATATCCAGGGAGAGGTAATTAATCCATCAGGTTTTCCTAATGAGCAGGATATGAGCATTGTCCTGCTGTGTAACCCTAACCCTGCTTGCCCTTACCTGCAGAATACAGATGCATTTTTAAATGTAGTTTTTGTGGCTGCCTTGATTGAGCACTACTAGTTCTTAGGCTTCTGAGAAAATGAATTTGGTAGTCTGTAGATGATTCCTGGCAAATGTTCTGGCCCCAACTATCTGTAAAAGTATCTGTCAAAAAACCACAAACCAAAACCAAAAAACCACAGGAATCGAGGCATCTTACTGAATTTAGGAGGTCAGGAATAGAGGAAGTCGGAATTAGTTGAAAGTAGATGATGTGAGTAACTGGGGACCTGCAGGTGTGGAGGGCAGGTGTGCAGAAAGCTGGCACAAGTGCTCTGAGCTTTCATTTGACCCAGGATTTTATGCCTCTGGGGTTCTGTGCATGACAGTGCTTGGTGTCCGGGAGAGTCAAGTCAGAAATTCCACTGTAAGTGGGCTCGATGACCCAGGATGGTTTGAAACATTGATCATCATGTTTCCATCAGTTACATGTGTCCTGCAGACTTGCATGGGGCCATTTCTGGGTTCTCTGCTTCTGTTCTGTATGCCTCTCCTCTGATTTGGGTTGCAAATCAGAACTGTGGGTTAGAACCTGAGATGCTGGCTCACCCATCACGTCCCCTGGCACAAGAGTGTTCTGGTTAGTGGACATGATGTTCAGAGCCAGGGAGAGGCTACCAGATGGGTTCCAGCACCGACTCCCTTTTAGTCTGCAGTTAATATTGTAGCAAAGAGTCATTGGCTAGGAACAAGATTAGCATATAAAGGGTGACTAGGAGGCAGGAGTGGAGGAATCTGATGAGGATGAGAAGAAGCAGAATGGTCCTAGAAATGAACTCCCACTTTGGCCTTATAACACTGAGCCTGGCCAGCCTGGTGGGCATGCCCTTATTTACCGATGTTCCCACATAGGAAAATTGGAATTGCTTTATGGCGCTCCACCATGATTGAATCAATGAACTCATCAATCTTTCAAAAATAAATAGAACTTAATTTTTCCTTTTTTTTTTTAAAGGGGGGAGCAATTTTATTTAGTTTTTCATCTGGTTTTCATTGCTATGACTCTTTATTGTGTGCATGGTACTGGGGTTCAAACCTGGGCTCTCATGCATGCCAGGCAAGCATGATACCACTGAGCCACTGCTCCAGCACCAATTTTTCCAAATTTTTTTTTAAATCAAATTTTTATTTAGATTTTCATGTGGCTTTCTTTGCTCTGAAGCTTCGTTGTATATGTGGTACTGGGGTTTGAACTCTCGTCCTCACGCATGCCAGGCAAGTGTCATAACTGCTGAGCCACCACTCCAGCCCCAATTTTTCCAAATTTTAAATTCACCTTATGACCTAAAAGAAATCACTGTTGAGGTAAGCCTTTCCATTAAAAATATAAAATAGGATCCCTGACTGAAGTGTATTCATGTTTACTGTTACTGGATGTGTCATCATTACGGTAAGGGGAGTTTCTTTATAGATATAATGAAGACATCGTGGGCTTTTTATGACCAGCTACCAACAGGTGTTTAGTGCAAAATTATTTTCAGCCTGTTGCTGGTATTTCTATCTCAAAGTTGGCCATGCACTGTTTTGCAATGCGAAGAAAGCTGTCAACAAACACATTGTTACTTCTAAAGCCAGTTTAGAGGAACTTACACCTCTAACAAGTTAGCAAGGTGGTGCGTTTGTCTCTTCTGTTTGGAAGTCGGCACGTTGAGCAGAGCTCACGCCACACAGCCGAGCTGCGCGTTTGGCTCTGGCCTCTTCCTGCAGCTGCCGTTGCTCTGCGTAGCACTGGTGCAGACTCATGCCAGACATGAGTCACCGCTTCAGTTGCATTGGAAACTACCCTTGGACCTGGAATGTCACTGACATTTCTCTTCATTTACCTCTTTGTCAGTTTCCTCGTCAAAGTCAGACCCATTTACAAGAAAGCCAGCATTTGCATCCGGGGAGGAGATGGGGATAGGACACCTGTAGGTGACCAAGAGGACCAAGCCAGGACCTCGAGTGTGAGGAGGGCCTTCCAGGCTCCTGCTCTGTTGACTTCGCCTCTGAGCATGGTGCCAGTGCCAAACAGTTGCTGATGTCTACCTGGGAGAGGCTTTCGTTTCTGAGTTCTGCCTATTGCCCAGATAATCCCTGATAGTTGAGAACATGCCCGGAGATCTGCACGGACCCAGTGTTCTCTTGTGTCTCCCCATGGTGGCCAGTTCTGCAGTTCACCAGATGTGCAGAAGATTAGAGACCCGAGACTGATTTTCTGAGATGCCAGGGGTGTAGGTGCGTGTTGCTGAGGTGGCAGTGAAGAGATGCCACACTCTGCCACCTTTAGCCTGGAGCGGTTCAGGGTCTCTCAAAGTCCTTTCTACTCATGGTGCTGAGTTCATTTCCCTCTGAAGTGCATTCAGTTGGGTTGCCTTTTTTTCTTCCCCCCAACATTTCAGTGCAGGGAGGAAAACTGTAGGGCAGCCAAGCTTGGCAAATGCGTTGGAGAGGTTGTACTTTTCCAGGAAAGTCTGTGTAGCCATGCCCTGCGCATGGATTTCACCTGTGGCCTGGGAACGGATGGGTGGTGAAGGGTGTCTCGGAGTCTCCTGGAGCTCTGTGGGTGTCCGATGGAGGTGCGAGGGCTGTGGGACCCACTGTATCATCCGATTGCAGAGCCCGCTCTGTCCAGAGTGCTTGGAGACCCCTGTCTCTGGCAGCCTGTGAGATTCCTTCAGGCTGTGATGACTATGAAAGTAGCTGGGTGGAAGGGCCACGTGTCTCTGCGTCTCAGCGTCTGAAGGGCCAGCAGCGTGGCTCCGGCAGTTTCTAGGCAGCGCCTCGTCCTTTCGGGTGGTCTCACTTGGAATGTTTGGGTGTGAGGCAGGAAGAGTTACTGTTCATTCTGCTGTGGTGGTGGCACGGTGGAGGAGGCCTGCTGGACAGCCTTACCCAGCAGCTCGCAGAGCCCCGAGTGGGCCTTGTCACTGGACCGTTCTGCATTCAGCCGCCCAGGTGCTGATTGCAAATTAGCTACTTAGTTTTTCTAAGGGATAGAGTGTGGCTGTGTCAGCTTTCAAGCAAGGAAGAAAATCTAAAACATGAAAACAATTTATTCTCAAATTTAAGAAAGTTGTCTTCGGAGCCACTTTGCATGAACTTGACAAGAGCTTGAGGCTTTGTTTCTCTCTGAAGCTCTGAAGGCTGTTGACCTTAGTGTTCAGACACCTGATTACGATATCCCAGGGTACACAAAGCCACAGCCTCCCAGACAGATAATTAAATTTATATGCAAATGAACATCGGGGAAGCATGAACGTATGTAAATCAGCGTGTGTCCCCGTAAGGCAAAGAGGGGCTCCTCTGGTGCAGCTCCCAGGTCCACGTGTGCCTCCTGTGAGTGCTGATGGCATTTGGTGAAAAGCTAGGGAGTGGAGAGCGGCTTCCTAGGGAGCAGTGGTGTTCTCGGACGTAAGCGTGGTCCAGACCACTTAGGGTTATTGATTTTATGATTGGTACTCAGGTTGCTGCTAGAAGCAGATAGGTTCCAATCACATTCGAAGCCTAGGAGGTCCTCAGCTCGGGGGCCCTGGAGAGCAGCAGAGGCTCTGCCGTTTCTGTTCTGCCTCTTGGGTGGTCAGTCAGGACAAGTGGCTTAACAGTGAGGCTGCTTCTGTGGAGTGCCTGCTTAACTAATACCAAGTTCCATCACTGCCCTCGAGTGAAGAGGTAGTCTGGGTGATTATCCAGATCAGAGGCAATTTAAGATCTGTTAAAAATGCGAGGCTTGGTCCTACACAGTCCAGAATTTGTACTGGCACAGACTGAGTGAGAACAGGGGACACCCACCCTCCCTCCTTCAGAGCCTGTTCCTGGGGTTTCAAAGCAGAGCCATACAGGGAGTCTTGACAAAAAAACAGGAATGGCTCAGAAATAGAACTTAAGGGTGAATTTATTTCAAAAGGAATATCCTAATAAATCCATCTATTTTGGGTAGGAAGCAGGATATAGTAGAAGAACGTTAGCACAGAGTTGTTGGCAGACTTGAACTGGTGGGATCTTCATAGGGGAACCAATACTGGGATCCAACTTAGGTCCTGTAAGAAATACAGCTGTAGTAATATATAACAGGTTTTTTTTTATTAAAAATTTTGTTAATTGATCAATCTGAGTCAAAATGACCAATTTTCTTCTTACTAGGGCCGGTGGGAAAGTCAACAGGATGTATCCCAAATAACAGTTTCCAGAGGAGTAGCTCCAGTCCCTCCCATCTCTGCTTGTCCCCAAAATAACCACTCTCCAGATCCAGGTAAGCCGTCTTTTGGTGTGTCAGTCATTGGCATGAAACCTCAGCTTCCTTCGGAAGGAATTTGGGTAGGTTTCCTGGGTACCATTTTTCAACCAGTGTCCACCTCCAGGTTTCCCGTTCCTGACGTGTTGAGCTGCCTGGCTGGAACGTTGGATCTGCCCTCCTCCTCAAACCCCACCCAGCCCTGGAGCGCTAGCCTTTCTGCTCCATCTGCTGTTTTGTCAGGGATTGGGGGTGCTCTGTGGCGAATGTCTGGAAGTTTCTGTTTTCCCATGTTGGGTGTCATGATTGTGCCGGCCTCACGCAGCCCCTTGGGAAATATTTCTTTTCACCTTTCTTCTGGATTGGTGTCACTTCTTCCTTCAGTGTTTGACAGAATTCCCCAGTGACCCTCTCTTGGACCTGGACTTTTCTTTGTGGGAAGGTTTTAAATTATGACTCAAATTTCTTCACTGTAGGGTTGGTTATCTAATTTTTTTTTTGCATTCCAAGTCAGTTTTCACAAGTTGTAATGTTCAGAGAATTTTGATTTCATCTAGATTATTACATTTATTTTCATAAACATCACATCGTTGTGCTCTTTTAGGGTTTGTAAGTTCTCTCATGCAAGCCCTCCTGTTATTCTGTTGATAATTTTTTTTTTTGTTTTCTAAATGCTACAGGTTTATCAGAACTAATAATTTCATGGAACCAACTCTTAACTTTTTTCTTTATTATTTTCTATTACCTTTTTTTTAAAAAAAATTCTGCTTTTCACAGGCTTAATCATCTGCATTTATTATCATTCTACTTAGACTATTTTAAAATTTCCTTGATTATTTGACCCATGAGTGCCATGCTAATTCATTTGTGTATATTTGGGGATATTCCTACTTCCTAATTAATTTCACATTGGCTTTACTATTTCAGTCTCCAGATGTTCTAAGATGCCCTTTGCAACGATGTTCTTTCTGCTTTAAAATGGGTACTTGTCTTTTAAGGAACTTGGAGGCACTGGACAAGGTGGACAGTCCATCACAGCCACACCATCGCTCCTGCACTATCCAGCTCTTTCTCAAGAGCTGTTTTCATCCAATTTCATTTTTCTGCAGCCTGAAAAATGTCATATTTCTTAGTGCAGTTCTCTTAAAGAGAAATGCATTCCTTTCTTGAGAGTGAGTGTCTTTATCTTACTGTGGGGTTTTTTCTCTGTTTTTTTGAAAAGGCTGTTTTGACCAGCTCAGAAGTCTGGGTTGCTGGCTTTTTTCTTTTAGCCCTTCAGAGCTGTCTCCTCTTCTCCCTGTCCCTCTCTGCTGAGAACCCGCCCATCATTTGTGTCACTTTCCCCATACGTACCGTGACTGTGTTTAGTTTGTCTTGTTACGAAATGTCTCCTTCTCTCTGTTTTAGCAGTTGTGGTGTGAACTGCTTAGGTATAGTTTTCTTTGTATTTGTCTTCCTTGGGTTTCACCAGTGATCTTGAGTCTGTAAGTTTGTTTTTCAACCACTCTGAGGCATCTAAGCCAGTTTTTGTGAAAACTTTCCCCCTGTGTTCTCTCCAGTCCTTGTGCGATCTGATTGCACAAGTTGAAGTGCAGCTCACCCAGGTTCTGTTCTTCTTTCCTAACCTTTTTATCTTGCTCTTATATCCTGCGGTTAGATAATGGCTTCTGCCATTTCCAGCGTTTTCTTTAGCACATCCGGGGAATTTTTTATTTCCGTTATTGTTCTTTTCAGCTCTGTAATTTCCATTTGCTGCTGCTGTTTTTGTTTTAATTTCTCTGCTATTCCCTGTCTGCGCATTTGTTAAAGCTGTCTTCTTTGCGTCTTTGGGCTTGATTATGAGGCAGACGCTTATTTTATTGACTCTCTTTTTCATGACTTGCATCATAGTTAATGAGTTTTGACCCACGTAACTTCACCCTGCTTGAGATGTAGGGATTTGGTGATTGCCACCAGTCCCTTTGCCCCAGCCAGCTGTGTGCCGGTTGCTAGAGCTATTTGCGCAGCTCTGTGTAATCAGAAGCAGTGCGCGCTGTTCTTGGGTCTGGCTCTGGCTTGACGCCTCTCTGTCTTATATCGTTGCTGGCATCAGTAATGTTTTTTTTTTTTTTTTATCGCTGAACTATCTCACTATCACTGTTGACTCCATCACAGTTTTTAATCATTTCTCCTGTCCATGAGTACTTGAGTCTTCCCAGGTTTGGGCTACTACGAAGAAAGTAGGCTCTTGAACAAGTCTTTGTGGACATTTTTCTGGAGTAAAAACTCGGGAGTGAAATTGCTGGATTATGGTGGCACCTAGTTCCACCTTCCCTGAGGCAGCTTTTGGTGCTGCTTTCACACGTTAGCTGGTTTTTAAAATTTTTTTTATTTTTTATTTTTGTGTGTGTTTTTAAGAGAGAATCAACTTTATTTAGTTTTTCGTTGCTCCAACAGTTAGTTGTGTATGTGGTGCTGGGGTTCGAATCCGGGTCCTTGTGCATACGGGGCACTCATGATACCACTGAGCCACTGCTCCAGCCCTGGCTGATGTGTTTTGCTCCTGTTTGGGTCTTGCGTTCCAGTCTGGTTCAGCTGCTTCTGTAGTGACACATAGTGACACGTACCCATTATTAGTGCTTTCTGCAATTGTCTTTTAGTAATAAACGTTTACTTTTGCTGTTAAAGATGTTATTTTGCTCTCTCTTTGGGGTCTGTCACACATGGAGACGTGGAGGAAGTGACGTGCCGTGCCCGCCAGCACGCACCGCTGAGTTTGTAGTCGTCAGCTGGTGGCCGTGTGGCTCAGCTGCGCAGCAGCTCTTGCTGCAGCCTTCGATCGGTGGTTGGCTTGCTTCTCACTCGTCCTCACTCTAGCCTGTTAGCTTGGTGCCCAGCTCTAGATCAAGATGTTCTCAGCATGGAGATGCACAGTTCTTCCGGCTCCTCCTTCATCTGAAACTCAGCTTTCCTTTCCCCTCTTCTGTTTTTGTTTTCTGTAAATTACTTGACTCTCAGTTGGCACTGAGCCATCCCTTTGCCTTACCTTCTTGGTGGTGGTTGCCGTGTGATTACAGAACATGTCCTGAACTTTTCACAGTTAGCATTGTGCTACTTTATGTAGAAAGTGGAAACTGTACAGCTGCGTCAGCCCATTTACCAACTGCATTGCCGGGAAGCCGGGAGCCCTGCGGGGTAGTGTGGAGTGAGGTCTGGGTGCGGCTCTGCTCCTCTGCTCAGGGAGAACTCACTTACTCCTCAAGGCGGCTGCTTATTCTTTTTAAATTGTTATGTGGACATGGAATAGATTTTCCTATAAATTAGTAAGGGTGAAGAGATCTTCCTATTGCAGGTATTGTGCACCTCTTCTCCAGCCTTGGATAATTGTCAGCAGGTAACAAGATTGTTAGTTCAGACATCTGATTCTCTCTCTCTTTCTCTCTCTCTCTCTTTTTTTTTTTTTAAAGAGAGAGAATGACAGTGAGAGAAAGAGAGAATCAATTCTATTTGGTTTTTCATGTGGCTTTCGTTGCTCCAACACTTAGTTGTATATGTGGTACTGGGGTTTGAAAACACTCGTATCCTTATACATGCCAGATAAGCGCCATAACCGCTGAGCCACTGCTCCAGCCTCTGTCCCTCAGTTTTAAAAATAATGAATGGATACGTTTTACCTGAAAGGTCAAGTTTGTCATCTTCCTTTAGTAAATAATAATGAAAAGCTATAGAGTTGAGCTGGGCGTGGTGGCTCACACCTGTCTGTAATCCCAGTGGCTCAGAAGGCTGAGGCCAGAGCATCGCAAGTGCAAAGCCAGCCTCAGCAGTTTAGTGACACTGTCAGCAACTTAGCGAGACCCTGGCTCAGAATTTAAAAAAGGGGTGGGGGGATGTGGCTTGGTGGTTCAGCGCCCCTGGGTTCATTCAATCCCGTTCAATCCTTGGTACCAAAACAAACAAAAAACAAAACTAGAATTGAGTAAGACCTAGTCCATGACCTTGAAAAGCCTAAAGTCTGCATGGAGACCCTTACCTGTATGCGGTCAGTTGTGTCACTTAAAAATGGAATCCTGTTATTCTCGGGTAGAGGTTAGTTGTTGACAAGGCCGGGGGTGGAGCCTTCTGGTACTGGTGAGACCCCTGCATGTTAGGAGCTTTTAGAAGTCTTCTGTTACTGCTCTTTAACCGGTAGCGGAAGCACCATTGTGTTGAGCATAGCTGGTAATACTGTCTTTTTACTAATATGAGTTTTTAAGGATACCTTTTTAAAATTTATGTTGTTAGATTTTCTTACAAAAAGTATTTGGCAAGTTTAGAAGAAAGAAATGTCTGTGTCACTGTTGTCTCATCTTGTGCCTTCCAATCTCGTTGACAGGGCTTGGTAGCCTCGCAGCCTCCTACTTGAATCCAGTAAAATCCCTGGTGCCGCAGATGCCAAAGCTGCTGAAGTCCCTTTTCCCTGTCCGTGATGACAGAAGGGGCAAGCAGCCATCTCCCCTCGCGCATCAGGTAAACAGCGTCAAGCAGGAGCAGTGAGGGTTTGTCCAGGGCTTGCTGGCAGAAGGATTCTCGGGGTTTTGCTGAAGCCAGAGGGAGAGGGATGGCAAAATGGGGCGTTAGAACTGGGCTTTCAAACCTGATAAAAGCCTGTGATAATTTCTCTTCTATTCTCTTCAGAGATAACAGAGCTGTTTAAACTTATTGACACGCTCCATCCTTTCTGCTCTTAAAAAACGCCAAGTACGCTACTAATGTGATTTATGGTAACATCACTTAGAGCAACAATAGTAAAATTTATGAAGTGCACTTAGTGTTGTTTGTGTATTGCCAAGTAGAAAATGTAATTCTATTTTTAATTCTTGATTTCATTTCTCTTTTCAAATAATTTTATATCATGACTGTTGTTCCCTCTGAACCTCTGCTTCCTGGACTGTGAATAATCTCTTCTTTCACTGAAAAGAAGTGATCATTTATTTCCTTAAAACTCTCTATCCAGCCACAGAATAAGTGTTAGAGAAAATATTAAAGGGTTTTCCAAACAAGCAGGAAGCTGCTTTTATGCAGTAGTGAATGGGAACCCTGCTGGAAATGCAGTTTCTAGTCTTATGTGGGTGTTGACTCGGCAGAAAGTGATAAGTGAGGGTTTATTTATACTCATCCAGGAGCACACAGCTCAAGTGCGGTTGTTGGCGTGAGTCTTTGACACCAGCTCCTCCATGTTCTTTTATACTCTCGAGCTGTAGAAATGCACATCAGTTGTTGACTGAGACTCAGCTGTTTGCAAGAATTTTCTGTTTTATGAGGGCATATTCAAGGGAAATGGAATTGGTTTTATAAGGCTGCTGTGTAGATGTGTAATCTTTAAATCCAGCATTACATAAGCATATACGTAAGCATGCACACATGTATCCGAATGAAAAGAACCAAGGGTCGAGATTTGGAAATGTTTAAACTGTACGTAACGAGGCGCGTGCGGCCACTCGCCAGTTGCTGGGATGAACCTGGGACCGCAGGAGGGGCTGGGTGGGCCAGGTTGAGTTTCAGTGGCTTGTTGTGCACACTCCCCTGCTCTTGATCAACTGCTGCATCGTTGTTTCACAAAGTAAAGTTCTGAGGGTCTGAGTTACTCATGTAGCTTTTAATAAATGTGTTTTCTCTGCCTGCCCTGGTGCCTCTAGCTTACCTAGGGACACCACCGGGTCTGGGTTGGCAAGCACCGAGGTGGTTGTCACTATGCAGAAGTTTGATGGCCACCGGTTTTCAGTTGCTGTCCAGTGCAGGCAGTTATCTAAGGTTAAGGAGGCTGGAATTCACTGAGGCCCTTGAGAGTCGGAATCGGTGCACCATGGTTTCATTGTTTTAAAAATGTCTTTAGTTTTTGATGCAGTGCATCAGAGTTCCTGCTGGTGAGCGCTTTCTGTTCCGGCAGTGAGTGATTGGTTCTCCATATGTGCAGGGAACAGCAGTGTGTTAGGAGCCACCTTTAGTGATGGCAAGAGAACTGTAGTTTGTTATGTCCAGGATGAGAAGTTAATTTGCGATAGTTGAAAGATTTCTTTAGCAGTGTTTGTTCATTTACTCGAGTACATTTATTTATTTATTTAAAGAGAGAGAGGGACAGTGAGAGAGAGGGAGGGTGAAGGAATCAATTTGTATTTAGTTTTTCGAGTAGCTTGCATTACCCTGACACCTAGTTGTACACGTGGTGTTGGGGTTTGAACTCTGGTCCTTGTGCATGCCAAGCAAACACCGAAGCTGCCGAGCACCGCTCCAGCCCCATTTTTTTTTTTTTTTTTTTGAGCACATGTGAGCAAAGGTGTTAAGGAAGCTAGCTCCTACGAGTATTTCATATTTCAGAAATGCATGAAAATAACCCCCTGAAACTGGTCCTGGTGAGGACAGTGGTGGAGCTAGAACTGTGACTCTGGTGTGGGAAAACACCGCTCCGGGAAGGGTCTTTTCTCGAGGTCCCTGTCCTCATCCCGACTGTGTCAGCATAAAGCTTTCCACGGCCCTGCGGCCAGTGCGGGTCCCTCTCAGTTTTCCTGGCCTGTTTCTCCATCAGGCCTCTGCTGTTTGGTGCCCAGTGCTGCATCCTTGGGTCTTTTTAATCCATTTCTTTCCACAGTTGATCTCATTCAGTTCCCTAGCTTCATCATATTGAAACAAAGTAGCCAGTGATCTCCAGAACCTTCCATCAGTCCGTGGCTTAAAACCCTCCTCGGAAACAGCTGGAAGCCTAGACTCCTCTGTGAGCGGTGCACATCCTCTAGCTGTCTGGACGTAGGTCTCGTTTCCTTTCTTCTCTTCACTCACCACGCTAAGTTGTGCTCGGGAGTCCTGGCGCTCGACTTCCCTTCTGTTGGGAGTGCTGTCTGCAGAGTCCTTGCCCTTGTTGAGTGGTTCACCTCTAGAGTGGACACCAAAGACCACTTTAAGGTGGCTTAGTTGACAGTGGTCTGCCTCCACCAAGCGCATTGGCACTGCATTGTCTTCTTACCGGGAATTACCATTAGGTTTATATATATGTTCCTTGATGTCCATTGAGGACAGGGCACCCTGCGCCCTGGCTGGGGCCCGGTACATAGATGTAAAGTATGTATTGCTTGGCTCACCAGTGACTCACCTATGGATTGTACTATCAGACTGCAGGGCAGTGTCCTTCCGTAGGAGAGACCATGCTTACAGTCGGAGGTGAGAGAGTCCCAGCTGAGTGGGCTTTGAGGTGTTGTTCTCTAGGTTGCTGGAAGTTCCACCAAAGAATATTTTTTGAAGGAAGTTGGGCATGGTGGTGCACACCTGCAATCCCAGCAGCTCAGGAGGCTGAGGCAGGAGGATCACAAGTTCAAAGCCAGCCTTAGCAACTCAATGAGACCCTAACTCAAAAGGAAAAAAGGAAAGGGATGGGGATGTGGCTCAGTGGTTAAGCACCCCTGGGTTCAGTCCCTGGTACTGAAAAAGAAGAAAAAAAAAGATTGTACCTGAAGGAGAGGAAAAGCTTGAGCTTTGTGTTTTGCATTTGGATTCAGTTCACCAGAGATGCGTCCGTGCACCTCGTTCTTACTCTCCTGCTGAAGCTCCACTAGAAGCAGTGTGATTGGCAGTGTTTCTCTGCTTGGGTTAGGGTTAGAAACGGGGCTGTGTAGTGCTGGTGGGAGGCAGCAGAGTGCTCCTTGTTTTGCGGTGGTCATCTCTGTGACTGAGTCCCTTTCACCGGACAGTCAGATTCGTCCTGCACCTGAGGTCCTGATGGAGGGGAGTCTGCTTCCTTCCCCTGGGTTCTGAGAGAGCAGGGTCTTTCCAGAGCGTGTCCTGGTGCCTTCTCTGTTAGGCAGGTAGGGAGGTGGACTCCTGGCCTCCTCCAGGCACAGCGGCTTCAACATCTTTGTCTCCTTGCCAGGGTCGTGTCTGCAACGGGGAGCCCAGCAGGAGTGAGTCAGTCCTCGGCTTCGCAGCAGAGGAACTGTCTTTCCCACCTAAGTGGCAAATGGTTCTGCCTTGCTTGTTGTTTGGAAGGAATATTCACTAGTTGCACTTCTCTTTAGTTAATGCTGCTGGAATTTTTGGGCTGTTTTTGCTCTTGTTGAGTTAGTCTCTTTTTCCTTTTATTATGTGGTCTGAAATGTACAGATACTTAAATGAATTTCAGATTCATTTCTAAAAATTTCATTTTGATTTTAACATTCTTGGCATATCAAGATCCTTTTGATTATTTTTTACTGCACATATTTTAGCTATCATTTGCTAAAGTTATCCATCTGTGGGGGCTGGAGCAGTGGCTCAGTGGTTGGAGCACTTGCCTGGCAAGCACGAGGACCCAGGTTCAAACCCCAGCACCACACACACAACCAAGTGTTGGAGAAACAAAGGCCAGAAGGAAAAAATAAATAAAATTGATTTTCTCTCTCTCTCTCTCTCACTAATAAAAATAAAACAGCTATCCATCTGCATTTGAGTCTCCAGACTTTGAACATTATTAGGGACTAAAGAAAGCCCTGTCATCCACAAGAAGAGGCCACTCCTTAAGCCACAGAGTGACGGGAGAGCACAGTTCAGCTCTGCGAATCCCAGTAACTATGTAGCGAACCCACATTTCCCCTAGAGATTTCCTACCAAAGGGATTAGGAGGGACTTGGGCAGAACATTATGAAATGACCTCATGCCCGTGGCCTTTCTCGCACCAACAACGGAGGAATCCTAAAACAAGACGAACGCTGCCGACCCTTGCTGGGTGACTCTTCCCTGCCTGGCTGTGCCATCGCTGGTCACCTAGCAGCCGCTGGGTGAGACACACCAACACCCCGAGGCACCCTGTTTTGATCATCGGTTATTTGCTGCTAGTCTGCTAGTGCCCGTGAGAGCACCCATCTCAACGGCCAGCACAAATGGTCTTTAAATGAGAATGGCCAGACGCTTAGACGGCGAGGACGTGGGGCACAAATCAGGGTGGGCATGAGGTCACACACCTATGACCCCAGCGCCTCAGGAGGCTGAAGCAGGAGGATTACTAGTTTGAGGCCAGCCTCAGCAACTTAGACTCTTATCTCAAAAACAAAAAAAGGGCTGGGAATGTAGCTCAGTGGTAGAGCACTCTTGGGTTCAAGCCCCAGCGTCGGGGGAGAAACACAGATTAGTGCATATGCCACAAAGGAATTAATTCTGCAGTAGAGGAGTAGGTAAACACTGTTACTACTGTGTAAGATTTAGAGACAGTAAACGAACAGGAACATTGGGTAAGTTTCATAATACGAAACAGCATCAAACCAAAACCCCCAGGTGATTTGGGAATAGACAGAAACAGTACAGGGTAACCAAGTGGGCTATGTTCATTAACATGCTCTCTGTTTTAAAAACCGTTTCTTTTTCCTTCGCGCTCCTTTCATGAAAGTGGCTTCTGTGTTACTGAGTTTGTGGTTTTTTTTTTTTTTTTTTTGGTGGCTGTGACCAGAATACTCACAAGAAGAACAACTTAAAGGAGGAAAAGTGTGTTTGGGCTCCTGGCTTCTGGGCCTCTGTCCATGGTTGGCTGACTCCATTGCTCTGGGCCTGCGCTGAGGCAGAGTACCCTAATGGAAGGGTGTGGTAGAGGAGAGCCCAGGAGCAGAGAGAGAGCAATGAATGCGAGTGTGTATGCAAGAGAGAAGCCCTGGACAAGATAAAGTCCCCAAGGGCACAGCCCCATGACCTTCCTCCAGCCACACCCCGCCTGCCCGTAGTTACCTTCCAGCAGTTCATGCAGATGATTAATCCACCAAGTGGATTAATCCATTGAGGAGCTGACCACTCTGATAAGTACTCATTTCCCCTCGGACGTTTCTGTGTGCCTCACCCAGGAGCTTGCTGGGGACATTAGAGGTGGAAACTGTAACACTTCCTTATAATGTTTCTATTCTAGTGTAGTTTGGAGACTTATACCTCCTTCTTTGAGACAGTCCTAGCAATGACAATGCCTCACGCTCTCCCATGACAACCACACTCTGAGTTATCAGAAGACACCCGGAGTCCTGCAATAACGACCAGTTAGAATTGCGTCAGAGAGTACCATTAGCAGTTCTTTCCAAGGAAGCCTTAAAGGAGTTTCACAGCTTGACCCAACTGGCCGGTGTAAGCATTCAGGCCTCTCAACTCAGAAGTCTGAGAAGGGCCATTTTGCCAAAATAATGGGATGAGAGTCAGAGACGGTGACACCTGGCAAGAACAGTGATTTGTAGCCAGCAGAGCGCTTGCTGAAATGTAGCCAGGGGATTCCTGCCATGTGTGTTGTTTTAAATGCTGGATGTGTTTGGAAATGTGAAGCAACCCGGCTCAGGACGCAGGCTGGAGGAGGCCCTGTTCCTCCAGCTGTCCTTGCACTGCCCTTGGTGGATGAGGTGGAAGAGGCGCGGGTGCACCGGGAGTGTGCCTGTTGTCGAAAGCTGCTTTTCAGCAGGGTGGCGGTGACATTCCCAGGCCGCGGATTTCAGTTCCCGTCTTCACGCGAGGCATAGACTTCTGAGCTCAGGAATCTAGTGAAGGATGCAGGGCTGATCACCTGTTCTCTGGAATCAGCAGGCTCTTGGTTCAAGATGCTCTTGTTTTCCTGGATGTTTTAAGATGGTTTATTAGAGTGATTTGAAAAGGTCACGGATCTTTTCTTATAGGTCGGAAGTTACCAGTTCCTTCCTTTAAAACCAAAGATGCTCATAACCTACAAAATCTTTTGGCTTAAACATATTCATAAAGACTTAGATTTCTTGTTTTTATGGAGATTGGTTCTGGTTGTAATCAATTTCTGTCTGAGTTCCAGAAATGCAAAGATACTGCATGGAAAGAGGTGGCAGCTGACAAAATTGCTGTCTTTGACCTTCTGATGCAAGTTTAGTAACGAATCTGGAAAATAATGAACTGCAATTAATGAAATCTGCACTCATATTCAAGTGTGTTTCTCAGACAGCACATAAAATAATTGAAAGAACTTCCTGCTCTCTAATTAGTTAGATTGAATTAATTTGGCATGATAGCTTTTTTCACGTATCTGGGAGTCTGTTCAGAGGAAGCTATTTATGTGCTTCAAAGTTCAGAGCTCTAAGTGGTGTTGATTAATCTGGGGGATTAAAGAGTTAATGGTCAGATTTAACTCTCCCATCAAAAATGGGGTCTCAGTTCTGCCTGTCTTTACTTTTGTGTGTGCCCTGTGGTCAGGGCAGCCTCGCCCCACAGGGCTGCCTCCTAGTTCAGCTAGTTCAGCGCAGTGGGGGTGGCCTCTGGTCTGGGGCTGGGGGAGAGGATGCCCTGTGGTTATCCACCTTTCACCACTGAGCTGCTTGCACAAGGAACTCGGGAACAGGACAGACCCTCTCGCCTTCCCTGCCCTCGGGGTCCTGTGTTAGGCCAGTCGCCCTGGTGACCAAGACTGCGCAGACCGCTGGTGTGGATGAGGCCACTATCTGAATGGCGGAAACGAGAAAGCATGGCCTCACCTTGTTTTGCAGCCTTGCCTTTTCCTCAGTCATTCGGGTCAATTTAAAAATGGTGCAGACACGCTTTTCCCTAAGCCCCCAGCATTAAACATGCGTGGACAGAGCAAGCGGAGCCCACCTGGCCTGGGGCAAGCAGAGAAGTGCGCAGGCCTCCGGTAACAGACCTGTAAAACAGGCAGAAAGCCAGACAAACCTTCCCCTCTATGGGGCACTGGGAGTAGCGTAGCTCAGTGGTAGAGCACTTGCCCAGCACGCTCAGGGCCCTGGGTTCAGTTCCTAGCCGTCCCCCCACCCCACCCTCTGGTGCCTCAGAAGAGTGAACGGACCTGGCACTGACCTGTTCATGCCTTTAGGGATGAATTCCTCCTCCTACCACTTGTTAGAGTGCTGTCCAGCTTTGCCCCAGCAATTTATAGGTGATCGATTTACTCAGAGATGCTAAATTGATAAGGTTGTCTTCGGAATCCAGTTTAGCAACTGATCTGAAAAATGATGAATTACAATTAAAATTTACTCCAACAAATGAGAGAACTCTGAGGCAGTATAGAAGGTGATTGGAGAGGCCTCTCTGGCAGCAGCTTTTCATGATTATTCTCTAGACTAAGGATTAGCTTTTTTTTTTTTGTAAAGGGCCAGATAGTAGATATTTTGGGATTTGCAGCCTGCGTGGTCAGAGCTGTCAGAGGCCGGCATAAGCGGCGTTAAATAAGTGAGTCTGGTTGTATTCCAGTGAAAGTTCATTTATAATCTGAGATTTGAATTTCACACAGTTCTCATGTCAGGAATTTTCTTTTAATTTGTTCCAATCTTTATCGTTGTGAAAGCTGTTTCTTAGTCCATAGGGCACACTCGTAAGCGGGAGTCAAGCTGCATACAGACCCTGTCTTTAAGGCTTTTACACTAACAACGTTCTGTGATTTAGGAAACATCCTTTGTCCTTCGTGGACATGGGAAACACTAATGACTGTCACTTTGGATGAAGCATTATATCCTAATTCAAAATATATGTAACTTTTTTCACGTAAACTTTCAAGTAAGCTTGTAAATTTTTTTTCTAGTTGTAGATGAGCAGAATACCTCCATTTTCTTTATTGGCTCTTATGTGGTACTAAGGATCAAACCAAGTGCCTCACAGGTGCTAGGCAGCCCCTCTGCCACTGAGCTACAACCCAGCTTGAGTAAGCTTTCACAGTTACATGTACAAGTTTCTAAAGTGACCTAGCTAGATTCTAAAACTCAGAAGCCCTAGCCTTTCTAATTCTAGAACTAGGAGTGCTTATAATTCCACCAATGTTAACACTTGGAATAAATAAGTCCTACTAACACCTGTAATATAATCACACAGAAGAAGGCTGGATGGTGGTTCTCACTTTCATCAACTGAGAAAATGTTTTACTTTTTTTTAATGAATTTTATTTAGTTTTAATGTGGCTTTCATTGCTCTAGCACTTTGTTGTGTACATGGTGCTGGGGTTTGAACCCATGTCCTTGCAATGCCAGGCAAGCAGCATAACCCCTGACCCACCGCTCCAGCCCCAGTGATTTGCTTTTTCATAGGAGAAATGGGCCTTTTGAAGTTGTTTTGTGTAATTAAAACAGGAATATTACATCTTGACCACAAGTGCCTTTTTGATAGGTAGGGACTGTTTTTGGTTTTGTTCACACTATGGCCTCAGCTCCTGACTCAAGCCTTAGAATATCATAGGCAGCTGGTACATATTTGTGAATGAATAAATTAATGAAATCTTATGTTCTTTGTTTGAACATAAATGGAATTAACATTCCATTGTGAATGGCTTTTGTACTGATAAAAACAATTAGAAACTTTAAGGTTCTAGAGCTGATATAATTATTGATTGTTAAAATGGATTAGATATTGATAGACTTGACTCCGTGGGAACCCCAAATGCACACAGGCAGGTGTATAAATCTAGTGATTTCAGGGTTTAAGTTGCGTGTATATGTTCATTTCTGTCTGTGACTTGGGGGAGCTGCAGAGGGGACACAAGATCAGGGAGTGGGGAAATGGGATCCTGGACAAGGATCAGGGCTAAGCAGCTCTGTCAAGGCATGCATGTTTGAATGGAACCAACAGATCCCTTCATTATGTAGACGATGCTAAACCAGTAATTCAAAAAATCACAAGAAAGGAGTTTGAATACTTTCACCATAAAGAAATGACAGATGAGGAGCTAGATGGCTTAACTTGATTTAAACCATGTACAGATGTATGTGTGTATCAAAAATCTCACTATATACCACATGTACAATTTTTATGTTTTTATGGATCAGTTAAAATAAGCTTAAATATAAAAAGAAGAAATGCTTTGGAAGACAGCACACAAAATTCCAGTGATGAAGTATCCACAGTACTTTGCAGATGTGCTGAGCACCTACTGTGTGCCTGGAACCACACCAAGATTCCAGAGACAGTCTCAGCATCAGCTCAGTTTGCCCAGCACTGTCCAGTAGAAAATACTGTGAGCCCTGTGTATGACTTCAAGATTCTAGCAGCCACGTTGAAGAACCCAGAAATAAAAGAGGTCAGATTGATTTTAATAGATTTTTTTTTAAAGCTGGAATGATCCAAGTTTTGTGACAACCTGTAGTCAGTATGAAAAAACTCTTGAGATATTCACATCCTATTTTTACTGTATAGAGACCTTGAAGTCAAGGATTTGGGGCACAATCCAATTCCTATACTAAATTTTCTTTGGAAATACTTAATCTGCAATTAGAGATCATATGATTTACAGTTGAAAAGGTAGATGTACCTGCCCAAGTTATTCCAAAGATACTTAAAAGCCCTTCAGTTTTAAAGTACTCATTTATTAAAATTAAATAATAAATTTATTTCTCCAGTTACATTAGCTATATTTTAAGCCAGTGGCTGCTGTATTCTGGCGCCTCCCTTGTTGAAGACACCTGAGTCTAGGTACGTTAAGCACCTTCGTCAGGTTACAGAGCCTGGTGAGTGGCAGAACTGTGATTTATATTCAAAATGCAAGATTTAAAGCACAAATGTGATCTTGAGAGATTTCAGCGAGGCGCAGTGGTTCACACCTGTAATGCCAGCTACTCAGGAGGCTGAGGCAGGAGGATCACAAGTTCAAGGCCAGCCTGGGCAACTTGAGACCCTGTGTCCAAATAAAATAAAAAGGCTCAGGGATGTAGTCCCTGGGTTCAATCATCAGTACCACCAAAAGCAAGCAAAAAACCACCACCACCACCAAAAACTGCTGTCTGATTAAAAAAAAAAAAATCAGGGGATTATATTCGTAGAGCCAATGAATCGGTGAAGTCTTTGAAGGAAGAACCAGACCTAAGCCATGAAAATACACTGAGCAGGACCTGTCCATGGTCGCTTCCCTCTCTCACTCCTTTCTGAAATAAAATTGGGAGTGACGAGGTGAAGTTAGCTGCGGGAAAGCTCCCTCTGGCTGCGGTGTGGAAGGTGGGTTCAAGGAGGACAAAGCAGTCCATTCAAATGTGTCTAAAAGCCCCAGAGGGAATGCATAGAGATCCGGAATTGCAAGCCACCTTCCTGTGCTGTGCTGATTGAAACTGGCAAGTGGCAGGCGGGTTAATGGTGAGACCCAGCTGATAGCCACCCATCTGCCTCCTGGGTGGCATTGCTTAGAGAATTTTTTTTTTAAAGAGGGACAGAGAGAATATTTTATTTAGTTTTCATTTGGCTTTCGTTGCTCTGACACTTTGTTGTGTATGTGGTGCTGGGGTTTGAACCCGTGTCCTCGGGCATGCAAGCAAATGTCAGAACCGCTGAGCCACCGCTCCAGCCCCTCTTAGAGAATCCATGTGGCTCTCCACCTTCCAGATGTGCGTCCCTAGATGTGATGGGGTTTACACAGCGTGGAACTGAATGCTGGGCTCCCTGTTTTAAATGAGAAACATAACTGCCAGAGGGACAAAAATGTTGGTGTTCTCAGGCCAACCCCCTGGATCAGCCTGGCACATGGAGTCATGAAGCAGAGGTGGGAATCAGGCACTGAGGATCCAGGCCCAGCCGGGGCTCCAGTGGCTCTGGGCCTGGTAGGAAGCACCCCAGCTGTCCCCGCACTTGCCGTTTCCCTGTCCTCCTGGTGAGCATGACCTTTCAGAACCCCTTTCTAGTGATTATTGCCACGTCTCGATCGTCAGGTAATTGTGTCAGGTTTCTCCACCGAGTGGCTCTCGTGAGAATGTTTTTGAAGATCAGAAAGTTTTTTAACATGCAGTGCTTCCTTCTATTGCTCTTCTTTTCCTCTTTACCATCAGGAAAAGAAGAGGTAAGCTCTTGGTTATTCGTAGTGAAAAATAAAATCTTACATCTTGCCTCCACAAATAATTCCCTGCATTTGGATTTAAATCACTGGCTAGTGTTTCCTAAAATAAACAGGAGTATTTAACTTAGGCACCATTAAAATGCCATTTGAATCTATCAAATTCAAGGTAATGGGTGATTATTAGGAAAGATTTGTTTTCAAATAAAGATGGGTCAGAAAATTCAGTGTTGGGAAAGTTTAAAGTGGGAAGTTTTTCCCTTCACCTGACCTGGATTTCAGAAGGCCTGTTTGTCCCTGTGCTGTGCCTGTGCAGGTCACCTTGTGTTACTTGTTAAGCAGGGGACGCGTTAGGCCTCGTTCCTGCCTGTCAGACAGAGGTCAGGGCTGGGAGAGGCTCTGAGCGCCTGGGTGCGGATGTGCTGAGAGCCGCAGGATGGTCTCAGGTGAGTCACTCTGTGTTGAGTGGGGAGGGGACCGAGCCTTTCTCCCTGAGGTCGGGAAGGCTGGGCCAGGCTTGAGCTGAGCCTCCTAGGAGACGAGATGTGTACCAGGTGGGCATGATGCCCTAGGCCGGGGGTGGCATGAGGAAGGTTCTGGAAAGCCATGCCTGCCAAGCTGGAGGTGTTGAGCTTTGCTAGCAGGGCGCTGCCTTGTGGATGTCTGTGTCATGCCAAGAGTTACTGCTCTTCTAGCCGCATTAGGAAATTCTAACCTAGCCTCCCGTGTTCAAATGGGATGTGGAGGCCAGAGCTAGCGAACAGCGAGACCTGACCCGAGAAGTGCTGTCACCATCTCCTTGAGGTGTCCTAAGCTGCATGCTGCAGAGCCTGCTCTGTGAATTGGCGGCACTGGAGGACTTGGTCCTTTCCCATCCTGCTGTCACGCAGGGCCACCTGAGTGGCTGCCGCAGCAGGAGAGTGCCCTGTGAAGTGTGGTGATCGCATCCGCTTGCCGCAGGGGCCTCCGTGATATTTATAGCTGCAGAACGCTATGCAGTCATTTTTATTAATAGTTACCAGATGTGTCGGAAGGATTAACGAACTTAGGATCTGAGTGTTTGGAGCTCCTGAAATAGGGGCGTAAAGGAGCATTAAAATGCAAACAGCAAGCATTAGGAACCTGGGGCTCTTCTGTGTGAAGATCTCAGCATGCCAAATTCACCTCAGCCCATTGTCAAACACCAGGGCCCAGTTCTGCCACCCTGCTCCCGTGTGCACGTGGCGTCCTCTCCGCTCAGCCTGGGTGCCGTCCTGGGCTCTGCCCAGCCTCCGCAGCCAGTTGTTTCCGAGCGTCAGTCACCTTCACATCTCTGAACTTGTGTTTCCTTCTCTCACCGTCCAAGTTCAGGCCCTGGTAGCCCTGGTGGCCCACGGAAGCACCCAGTGTCTCCTTCTCAGGAGCCGATTGCTTTGCACATCACCACCGCTCCACTTGATGACATGTGGTGGCTCCTTGCTGCCAGTGGGATTCACCTACGAGCCCACAGGGCCTTCTCCACAGCTCCGTGCTGGTTGCTGGCTGGGGTCTCTTCCTGCAGACCAGGAATGGAGGAGGAGCCTTCCAGGGTCCAGTTTGAGTAGATGGGACACCTCACACTCAGGTCTCCTCTGCCACCTTCTACGTCCCTCGCCCAACTACGGTGCAGGCGAGGCCCTGTGGCCTCCGGACCTGGGAAAGTGGTGGGCTGGGCCTGCACATGGAGTCAGAACAGGGTCACACCCTGTCTGGTACTTAAACTCGCTTCAGCAGGAGTTCACTACGCTGGCACTGAGTCACGAGGAAACGTGAAGCACGCTCGAGTGCTCCGTTTGCGGGGAAGGAGGGTGTCATCTTAGAGAAAGGTCTGTCCTCGGTGCCACCATTCCATCCCTAGTAGGGTGAACTTTGTAGAAACAGACCCCACCATGTAACTGAGCATGGGAAACTTGTTTCTGCCTTTATAACTCCAGACCTTCCTGCTTGTGGGGAAAATGTGGATCTGGGCCAGGACTGTGAGTGGAGGAAGGTGCCTGTTGAGCGCCCGCTCCCCTGCAGTGGGCGGGGCGGTGGCGCCCTGAGTGCGGGAAGAGCGGTGGGGCCACCAGCCAGGCCCTGTGCTGGCTGAGGGCTCAGCCCTCATCAGGTGTGGTGGCCCTGCTGCCATGGGCACCATCCCTCCTCTCGCACTCTGCTCACTGTCCCTCTGAAACTCCTGACTCCAATCCCCCGCCTCTGCCAGCACAGTGCCATCCCAGTGTTGGAGGGTGAAGTCTTTTATGCCATGTCTCTGTGGTCTCTGTCTCCTCTCCTCGTGCCTTGCCTCAAGGCCTGCTCCTGTTTCCCTACCTCCAGCAGAGCTGCCCTGGCATGGGGGGTGGTACCATTGCCTACTGGCTGTGGGCTGGGTGCTCTTCTCCTGTCAGGCACCTCTGGGCTGCGGTTTTGGCTCAGGGGAGATGGGCATCACTTAAGTCAGTGGATCTGTCTGGTCAGTCCCCACTGCGTGGGTGCCTCAGGGCTCTGGTGCACCCAGCAACCAGAAGCACCTGCATGGCTTAGGGGAGCCCAGAGATGAGACAGAGCGAGGACGAGCCTTCGTTCCCTGTGGACCCAGCGAGACAAGAGAAGCCCATCTGCCCTGCCAGAACAGAGCCTTTAGGGCTGAGCATGTAGAGCTGGCCCTGCCCGGCACCTTAGGGGACCTGGACGAAGCAGAGGCTGGAGAGTGATTCAGGACAGGAACAGTGGAGCCTGGTTTCTTCAGGGACAGTCACAGGGACTCTTCTTCCCTATCCCACTGCCATTTTAAACCCAGCGTTTACAAGATGACTTTCCGGTTCATTTCCTCTTTCTGACTTCCTTTTCCTTATCCTGGCTCTTGTTATTTTTTGATCTTTTTCTTCACTGTTCCTTGGGTCACGTGTCCATCGTGACCAAGTCGTTTCCTGTGCTGTTGTTTACGTCCGTTAATTGAGGCTGCCATCTACTCTCCTCTCCTGTGCTCGGGAATCTCACCACTCATTTGTTTCCTTGGACTTCACAGATTTCTCCTGTCAGTCTGCCCGGCTTTCCTCTCTCTTTGGTGAGGAATTGGGTGACGCCCCTCTGTCCCATTTGTCCCCACTGCTCTGTGTGCTCCAGGCTGCCTGACCTCCTTCATTGCTGCTGCCCATCAGCACATGGCCACGAATTCTCCCTGGCCATCATCCAGGGGTTGGCTGCCAGTTCCTGACTGGGGTCCTTCTGGACCTTTCCTGACCAGGCCCTTCTTGTAGTCCTTTGCTGCCTGGCTGCCATTGCAGCCCTTGATGGGTGGTATGCCTGGGAGCGTGAGCGCGCTCGTGTGCTGCTGGCTGGACGTGTCTTTCCTGGGCTGAGCTGAGCCCTTGCTGGTGGTTTCCCACGTGGCCTGGAGCCATGGCACCACGCGCCTGGCTGGCTGGGTGTGCGAGGTTCCCAAGGGTTGGGAACATTCTGCTCTCCGTCCAGTTCTCCCTGTTCTCTGGACCCCTCACCGTGTGCCTGTCTCCTCAGCCCGTGCCCCGGATCCTGGTGCAATCCGCCTTCCCAGATGCCCGGGTGACCAGGACAGAGGAGGTGAGTCGCACAGGCTGGGGTGGCCACTCACTGGAACTGCTTGATCCACACCTTTTCCCTTCATTTCTCCTCTGACACTGCGCCTCAACATGGGTCACTGTCTTCTCTCCGTCTCCTCGTTGCCTTTTCTGTATCCGACCTGCTAATCACATGGTTGCTAAACTTTTGGTGCTTGACTGTTAACGTAGTCTGTGCTGTAATAGCCCACTGCTGGGCAGAGGGCTTTCTATAAACAGAACGATCTCCTTCTTCTAAGTGTTCGCTTAATTCTCGGTTTTACATTTCATTCTGATTCATGATATCAGCGTGAAAAGACTAATGCTAAGCTGGGAGAAAATAGTCTCTCATGCTCCCCCACAGATCAGCAGCACTTCTGAGCTCACGAACAGCAGGCCGTCTCCCCACCGCGCCTCCACTCTTCAGGAAATGCTCTGTCTTCCTAGGGAAGTTTTACAAGCCCCGTGATTTGAGAGAAAGTTCACACCCTCAGCTCATCCCTCATTTCCAAAGACCCCTTCACGCCTTTGCTTCTTGGTGGTGTGACTTTCCCGTGCGCGGCATCACGCACCCTCTCCCTGCGAGTGCCATCTGTCATTTTGCCCAGCTGTGCGTGGGAAGAGCAGGGCTTATTGGTGAGGACAGCTGTGCCACCCAGCTTCCATAGCTCGTTCTGGTGGCTTCCTTGCTCTGGGCTTTCACAGAAGTCTCTGGAAATGTCCCTCTTACAGCAAAGGCAAAATGCAAGGATGGCAGCTCAGTTTCAAGTCGCATACCTGGGAGGTCAAGTGGGAGCGGCACTGCGGGACTGAGTGGTGGGGACTGATGGCTTTTCTCTTCCTGGGGGCCTGGGATAGACCCTTCAGCCTTCCAGGGCCATGTTGTAGGACAGCTGTCCCCTCCTTCCTGCCTGTCCCTCCTCAGTGGTTTCTGCGGAACAGTTGGGTGATGCCTGCACACCTATGGCAGTGTCTCTGGGCCACCCCGACCTCCCTGCCTGGCCCTGAGCAGCCAGGTGACGAGCCACGGTGGCAGGGTTTCAACAGCCACCCAAGGAGCACAGTGGGGTGTAGTCAGCCAGTGTGTGTTCCCCACATGTTCAGTTAACGTGGAGCTGAAACAGGAAAGAACAAATAAGACACACAAGTTGCAAAAGAAAGGTGATTGAAGGATGGCCTAATCTTCTAGAGTATTTATGGGGTGACAGTTATTGATCTATTGGATTGAGTAGATTGTGCAGCCCAGAGATCCATCACAAAAATGGGCTGTTAATCTCAAGAGGTGCCGTTAATTTCATCCCCTGAAAGTGAGCCTTGAGGGGAAAGAAGCCCCCGGAAACAGGAATATAAATGACAGTCAGTGGGAAAATGCACGATTTATCAAATTGCTGAGTTTAGCTAAATAACTGCAAGAGACTCTTAGATCTCAGCCATTTCCCAGTTCAAATAAATCCTGTGTTTCAGATGGGGAATGACCAATATAAATAATTTTTCCATAAATATTGGAAAACATATTTCTCTTTCTGAACAGCCCTCCCAGCCCCGCCTCAGTTCCTGCTCCCGCCTCTCTTGCCCGCACCGTGGCGAGGTGAGCTCTGCTCCCACAAAGGCTTGAGTCATAAACGAGAGGACACCTTAGGCATAGCTCGGAAACAGTGGGGTTTAGACAAGAGGTGGCTGTCGTCATCTCCCATGAGATGCTGGCTTTGTGTGTCCTCTGCTGGGGACTCAGACGGAGTGACATGAAGGCGAGAGGCTGGCCCAGCTGCCACTGGCTGTCCTCACCCAGCAGCTCCTCCTGGTCTCTGGCCCAGGTTTGGAGGCCCCTGACCCATGGCACTGGCCTTCGACAGCAGCCAGAAAAGCAGCTCTGGGGGGAAGTGCCCTGCTGGCAGGCACACTCTGTCCCCTCCTCACTCAACTCCCTCTGGCAGCGTGGCCAGGGGGGCCTCCTCCTTGTGCCTGGGCTGCTAAGCATTTTCAGATCCTCTGCTGAGATCACTGCTGCGATTTTGCCAGAGAAAAGTGCCCTTTTGGCCACTTTAGTGCTGCTTCTCTCTGTCGTCTTGTGAGGCCAGGGGTAGGCAGAGGATCTGTCTCCATGGGGTGCAGCGAGGTTTTCAGGCGCTGCTCCGCAGCAAGGGGCAGGGGTGGGCATCTGTTTACGTAAGAGTGCAAGGGCGTGGCCCAGGCCCTGCCGCTCAGGGCTGTCCCCACGCAGGTGCACAGTGCAGGGCACACCTGGAGTAGCTGCGGGCAAGGCCAAGGTCATGTTGGGCACAGGCTGTGTGGTGGCCAGGGCTGCCCTGTCTTGGGGAGACTGCAGTGCCTTGCAGTGCCCTTGGCTTGTGTCGGGCACAGGTGCCACCTTGCCATTCTCATTAGTGCTTTCCTTTCCCACTGCAGGCCCAGAGAGGGAGCCTGGGGCCTGGCGTGGCCTCGGAGACAGTGGCGCACATGGGAGCCCCTGGAGTGAAGATCTGTGAAAAACCAGCCAAGGCGCCTTCCCTGCTGCCTGCTGCTGTGATCACACAGGCCCCAGAAGGGCAGGACAGTCCCCCCAGCCCCCTGAGTGAGGCCTCCAGCGGCTACTTCTCTCACAGCGTCTCCACAGCCACCCTGTCCGATGCGCTCATCCTAGGCCTAGATGCCGCTGTCCCCGCTGGCCAGACACCTGGCTCTCCACCAACACCGAGCCCAGCTGTCCCGGAGACCACACTGGCCTCTCTCTCCTGTGCCCAGAGCCACCCACCGGTCTGCGAGGAGCCCGCTGCACAGCCTTCCTTGCCTGTCCCCAGCAGGGAGCCTGAGGCCTCCAGGGCACTGTTGCTTCCTGATCCTCCATCCTCAGTACCTGCGTCCCCGTTCCGAATCCAGAAGGTGCGGACCTCGGAGCTGAAGTCCTTCACTCGCATGCTGGGCGGTGTCTCTGGGGTCGAGGAGGACCTGCAGGCCACGGGAGGGCCTGGCGACTCTGCGGGGCAAGCTCTGGGGAAGCCAGAAGTGGCTTCTGACTCTGAGGAGGGCAGTGAAGTCCCTGAGTGGCTCAAAGAGGGGGAGTGCGTCACTGTTGGCACCAATAAAACGGGCATCGTGAGGTACATTGGGCCTGCTGACTTCCAGGAGGGGACGTGGATCGGCGTGGAGCTGGACCTGCCCGCAGGTCAGTGTTGCCTGAGGTGGCCGGCACGGGCACGGGCAGGGGCTTCACATGCAGAGGTGCTGCCAGGAGGTGCTGGGTGCCCAGGGCTGCTGCTGCTTTTGCTGAGCCTCCAGTTGCCACTTTCCCTTGTGTAGCCTCAGAATTTCTTAGAAACTCGATTGTCACTGAAGGCTACTGCACGTGTGCTGATGGTTTTGAATGCTTTTTTTGGGGGGGAGACAGGGTCTCACCATATTGCCCAGCATGGCTCAAGTGATCCTTCGGTTTTAGCATCCGAGTAGCTGGGACTAGGACGCATGTCACTGTCTAGCTTTAAATGCACTCTTTCAAGTTACAGAAGCACTTGCGTTAGAAGGAGAATAGTAGTCCAGTCTCCTGTTGCAAGCACCGTGCTCTTGCTGATGCTTGATTCCTGAGACTTCCTGGCCTCAGTCCACAGGTTGGGAGCTCTGGATGAGGTGATGAGGTGACATGAAACCCATGGCAGGCTCTCAGGCCTCATGATAGAGTGGCAGATGTTAGAAGTAATGGGAGATAGCCAGGGGCCTGGAGCAGTGGCTCAGCGGTTATGGTGCTTGCCTGGCATGCACCAGTACACGGGTTCAAACCCCAGCACCCATGTACACAACTAAGTGTCGGAGCAATGAAAGCCATGTGAAAAGCTCAATAAAAAAATTGTAAAAAAAAAAAAAGTAATGGGAGATCGGGAACAGGAAGCGTTTGTCCTTCAGAGGTTGTTTTCAGTATTGTTTTAAGCAGCTTTATTGGGAAGTAGTTGATAAACATAAGCTTCATCCATTTAAAGTGTACACGCAGTGGTGCATGGCATAATTCTAGCTACTTGGGAGGCTGAGGTAGGAGGATCACAAATTTCAGGCCAGCCTGGGCAACTTAGCGAGACCTTGTCTCATAAAAAATATTTTTAAAGAGGGCTGGGGTCTGGCTAGTGGTAGAGTACTTGCCTAGCATGCATTAGTCACCCAGCACTGAAAAAAAAGTGTATGGTCTAGTGGTGTGGGGGCCCTTACGGAGGTGTGCAGCTGTTACCTACCTAGTTGAAAGGGTGCATGACCTCAGACAGACACCTCGCGTCCACTCGCAGCCACGCCCACCCATGGTAATCCTGAATCTGCTGTGCATTTCTGAAATTATATGAAAGGTCCTAATTGGGACTTGTGTGTAAAGAGAATCTCACAGAAAGTGTCCTCTGCCTGGCTCTGGTCAAGGCCCTCCCTCTTGTTTGTGGCTACTGTGTGGACATGGGGTTGCTTCCATGCTCTGGAGGCAGATGGGCTGCTGTGGACGTGGAAGCATGGGAGGAGGGTGCACACCGGGTGTCAGTCTCTGTAGACACCAGGGGTTGGCTTAACATTTTGAGGCCCACTAGACTCTTATAGCGGTGCCACTGACCTTTCTCCCAGCAGGGCCTGGTGGGGTGGCTGGGGGAGTAGGTGATGGAGCAGCCAGGGATGGTTGGGACCTTCCTTGTCCTGTGTAGGGTGAGAAAGGAGAGCTTCAGGTGGCACAAGGTCTGCACCCAGCTGGAGCACGTCCTGGGAGCTGGGAGGTCGAGGTCCAAGATGCCACCGGGCCCCAACCACAGCCTGCAGGGCCGCCTCCCCGATGCACGGCTTCTGGACCGTCGAGCCAAAGAAGCCAGGGTGGGCAGGGTAGGGCTGAGCATGGCAGGGTGGGCAGTCTCGGGGCAGCTGCCCGAGCCCTCCCTGGCTGTACACTGCTCGCCTGGGGGCTTGAGAGCTTCCCTGTGAAGTCGCTCACGTTCTTTAAAAATAACTCACAGGGAGTACCTTGAATTGAAAGTATTCCGAGAAGATTAATGTCGTCCAGGTGGGGAAACTTTTGGAATCCATTTCTCCCGAAGTAGCAAGAGGAAGTCGGAATTTGTCTGCAATTGAACTCAATTTTTAGGAGGGGATTTGTCAGTAATTTAATTCATTCAACAAGCAATAACTGAACACATACTGTATTCCAGTCTCTGGATTCCAGAGATACCAAAACAAAGTTCCTAATTTATCTGGACTTTAAAATTTTTTAAATTTATCTTGTACTGGGGATTAAACTCAGCCCTTTGTATTTTTCACTTTGAGGCAGGGTCTTGCTAAGCTGCTGAGACTGGCCTTGGACTTGCCATCACCTCCTGAGTTGCTGGGATTACTGGCGTGCACCACCTTTTATTTAGAGGGGATAAAATTACTGAGTAAACACAAAATTTTGATAGTAGTATGTAATAAGGGTTAGAGGAGGGTGGGTGGAGGGGGAGTGGATGGATGATTGAAGGAGAGGTGGGAAGGTGGGCTAAGGTCAGGGTCACGGTGGCAGTTGCAGCCAGTGGCCCAAGTGCGTGAGCCCCAAGGCAGGGCCGGACGTGTGAGGACCAGCACCAAGGCCGTGATCACCACGATCTTTGGCCCTGCTTAGGAGTAAGGGGTGATGGGAAAGCATTGGAGGGTTTGAACAGATTACTTCTCAGAGAGCAGATGTGGGGGAGGAACAGAAGCTGGAGGCCATGCAGGGAGGCTGCAGATATCCAGGTAGGGAAGGCTGAGGCTGAGGCTCAACTGGGTGGCAGCTGAAGAGGGGGTGAGCAGGCTCCCTGTCAAGGAAGGCAGGAAACCCCAGTCAGCGGACAGAGTGCTGGGCACAGGCCCAGGCCCTCAGGGAGGGGAGTGGAGGGTGACAGCTGAGACTCTGGGGTGACTGCAGGCTGGAAGGGTGACTGACAGGGTTGCGAAGCCTCTGCTTTGGATGTGCGGGTGAGTCGAGATGCACATAGGACAGGAGCACACCCGAGAGGCTCACAGCTGAGGATTTTCGGCCCCTTGTGACCCTGCTTGCTGCCCCAGGGGTGGTCAGCCTGTGCCCCAGTCCCTGCAGTGCCTGTGAACGACCTGGGAAGTCTGGGGGACACGAGGTGGCTGCACACAGGCAGTCTGGGGGACAGCAAGGGAGGTGATAGTGTCAGCAGCACTGGGTGCCACTCCATGACGCCACCTTCTCTTTTCCCCTGCAGGAAAGAATGACGGCTCCATTGGTGGGAAGCAGTATTTCAAGTGCAACCCCGGCTATGGGCTGCTGGTGAGGCCGGGCCGGGTGCGCAGGGCCGCAGGGGCTGGGCGCAGGCGCAGCACGGGGCTCCGGCCACAGGGTGCCCCTGAGGCCCGCCGGAGTGCCACCCTCTCAGGCTCAGCCACCAATCTGGCCTCGCTGACGGCCGCTCTAGCCAAGGCTGACAGGAGCCACAAGAACCCAGAGAACCGGAAATCCTGGGCCAGCTGATCCTGGCCTCCCCAGGCAAACTGCAGGGCGCTGGGCCCCTCCCCCGCGCGGGGGTGAACACTCTTTGCACAGCACGGGGCTGGTGACCAACCGATTCCCTCCCCTCTTGGGACCCTGGAAGCTTTGTTTCTTCCTCTCCTCTCTGGCTGAGGAGGCCCCTCAGCTGTGCCTCCTTGGGTGGCGGGTGGAAAGTTCTGGGAGCCCAGGGGGGTTGTGGGACAGTGGGCCGAGGCCCTCCCCTGCCTGCCTGTGCCTGGCATCCCCTCTCTTCTGGTGACCCCATCAGTGTCCTAAAGAGAAGCCCTAACTAGCACCTGCCTCCCTAGCAGGGCTCCCCGGCCTGGCTTGCTCCTCCAGTCCCCTTGCCACGTGCCAGGTTCCCCGTGGTGCCTCTGGCAGGTGGCCCTGTGCCCAGGTAGGGTGGTGGCAGAGCCTTGCCAAGAGGGGTTTCTTGCAGGCGCCTCTGGGTGCTCTAACGTCCTCACACCTGGAACGTCTGTTGTTTGCCATTTATTTCCTTAACAGGATGCTTGGAGTGTATTTATTTGTATTTATTTTTTCAAAATCTGAAATCATTGCGAGCCTCAATCTGCATCTGCAGGGCCTGTCTTGTGTGGGCTGGCCTCTCTGCCTTGGACGGAGGTTCCTGGAGGCAGCTGTGGAGGTGCCCCCCGCCCTCTGCGTCACTGCAGACACATAAGTGGCCTTACCACAGACAGAAGCCAGCAGCAGAGCCCGGGAGGGGCGGAACCACCTTACCTGTGTGCTGTGCCTCCAGGAAGGTCCTCAGACCACTTTAACTTCCTGGCGCCTGTAAGCCCTGACTACAGTTGGCTGGCAGGTGCCTACCTGCTCACCAGACGCTCCTGATCCCAGGGCCTTTGGTGTCGGCCCCCTTGAGTGGGGGTCAGCAGGTGTGTGCAAGCCCCATCCAGGGCTGCTCAACCCTCTGTCCCAGGTAGCCCAGCTTGCCCACTGACCCCAGCTTGGCTGCCTGTTCTTAGTTCTTAAGCTCTTGAAAGTGCCGTCTAGGATGTTTTTGATGGGGAATCTGGTTCTCTAGAGGTTCAAAGCCCCTTATGGGAAGCTGTGCTAGACCCCTCACTCTGGATGGGCCACCAGGCGCTCCCAGCCCCGGCAGCTCTCCTGGTACGGCCGGCACACAGCAACCACTGGGTGTGATTGATCCAGTGCATTCTCACCAGCAGAGTGGGCGGTGGGGGTGCCCACACAGGACCCCAGCCCCAAGGTGGCAGCTTCCTCATGTGAGGGCCCTGGGGGCCAAGAGGGCATCCTGGCTGTCGGGGGAGCACAGTCCGGGGCAGGCCCTGCACCTGCTGGGCTCCTCTGCTCTCCCTCCTGCCCCGCACCACACTGCGCCAGTCCTCGAGTCTGGTTCAGTGGGAGATTTGGTCAGCATCCCCACTGTGGGTGTGGCTGATGGGTGGGGAGCCTCCTGGCGCCTCTCCCAGAAGGCCTTGTCCTGGCATTGGAGGTGAGAGGTAGTGACCTGCCTGCTGGAGTCAGCTGCCAGGCAGGGTGAGGGACATTGTGCCTGTCATGGACTCGGGGTGACTGAAAGTGGAACTGGATGAAAAGGGGTGCCTGATGTGGGCAGCATGTTAGCGGGAGTGGCAGGAGCCTCCCCTCACCTGGTTCCACCTGGCCTTGTTCTAGGTCCTCAGCCCTGAGCGGCCCTGCCGGGCGCCTGCGCTGCTGGTTTCTCATGGAGAGGTCTCTGCTTTTCTTTGAGCAGAGGTGCCAGGGCCTCCGGGGCCGCCTGCCTCTTTGCTGGGTGAGCATCCGCAGGCGTGGGGTGAGGCTGCTCGCCCCGCCTTCTTCCTCTTGCTCTTTGGTGCAGATTAACACTAACAGGGATGCGAGGGGACGTGGTAGCTTAAGTGCTGGGCAGTGGAGGGGCGGGTGGCGCGTGTGTAACTGCGTTCCCGGGAGCCCAGGCCTGAGAAGAGGGGTCAGGGGTGTTTCTGGGCCTGCGTGCTCAAGTGTTGGTGGAGCCGTGGATGTGGCCTCAGAGGAGTTGGAAAGGCTTCGGGTGTTCCAGTCCCCTCACTCCTCAAATGTTGCCTCTGTGTGAAGCAAGAGGTTCTGGCTCGCATTTTCCTTACAGCTCTCTGCCAAGGCCGCAGGGTGTGGAGGGTATTTCTGGTGCCGTCGACCCCAGGCCACCTCAGACAGGAGACACTGAAGTGGTGGGGGCCCTTGTAGTGCCTTTCCCTGGGGCTTTGCCCCCAAGACACCTGTGCCCAGAGATCTTTCTCTCCAGAAGGCCCTGGTGCTCTCCGGTGAGCTGTGTGCATGATGGTGTTGGGAGTCTGGGAACAGCTTCTTTGTGGATTTGTAAATATGTTGAGTTCACAAATGGAGAAGTGATTAGATTTGGGGATTATATGATTTGCAACATATTAAACGTTGAGTTAAAAAAATCCAAAGACTCTGTAATGAACTGTAAAGATTTTAATGGTTCGTATTGTATGGTGAACTAAACCACTGTAATTTTGTACCATATATGCCTTCCGTCAATGACCAGCAGCTTCTGAATAAAACCAGATGATTTCTTGCCTACGTCTGGGGTCAGTCTCGCTGCTTGTCTCCAACACAGGGCTCAGTGCAGACCTCTGCCCCGCACAGCCCTGTTCTCAAGATGGAGGCTGGGAGGGGAGGCTCACGAACAGCGCCTGGCCCAGGGTGCATACCTCCCTAGCCATCGGCTGCTCGGAGCTGATGTTCAGGATTGGATAGGCGATCCCAGAGGCCACGGGCACCCTGGCCAGTTTCCAGACCCTCACTTAGATCAGCCCCTTACAGAAGCCGGGAGCCAACGGAAGCTCTGGGGATCCTCGACCAAGCTGATAGGAGCTTTTGGGCGTGCCACGGGGAGATGGCCTGGACGGACTGTCCCCCGCTGTTAGGGCTCCATCGTCTGCCTTGACCTATGCCACAGGCCTTTCTCTGTATTGAACTGGGGAACAGAAGACTTCTTTCTACTGCTGCAGAGGTAGACCCTGGAAGGTTCTGGAATAAGGTATTTTGGGAAGGGAGGCTTATGGCTGCAGCCGGCTGATAGGGTCTCAAGTCTGGCTGGGTTGTGGGGCTTGACAGCTTCGGCAGGTCCACTTGCCGATGAGGCCAGCCTCCTGTGGCCGTCCGCCCAGCTGTGTGCTTGGCACAGGTCTGGAACACACTTAGGGTGGCAGAGTGGCCTGTGAGCTGGGGAAGGAGCCTAAGGAGTCCCATGCACAGCCCTCTTCGCTAACAGAGCGACTTGATTGTATTCACAACTGCAGATGAGTTGCTCTCAAGAGATAAGCACTGCCAACTATGGGCAGAAACGTGGCAGCCAGGGGCGGCCCTGCTCTGGAAGAAACAGGAGTCTGAAGCGAGTTGTCTGGGTCTGAGGCGAAATCTCACTTTTCAAACTGCTGCTTTCTTGCAGGCCAGCGTCTTCTGTCTGCCTCAGGCTCTGGGGACTTTGTAGTTGCTCAGACCCGGAGATGAGTTCCTAGTGGATGTCACATTTAGCTCATTCACTGGGTCACTTGGAACATTGGCACCTGTCCTGAGTCCAGCCTCACGAAGCGGATGGTCCAGTGGAAACAAGCCATCCTGATGGGCTTCATGGTAGGTGGCCTGCAGCCTTGCATGGGGCTGGAGAGGAAGGCAGCCCTGGGACGGGCATCAAGAAGACCTGGTGAAGGGCACATGCGGAGGCCCGGCTGGCTGGCTGTGGGTCTGGCAACTTGAGACTTCTGCTTAAGTAGAAAGGGCAGGTGAGGCCAAGTCAGAGGTGGGTGGGCTGGGGACAGTCCTGCTGCCAGCCTGCCTGCCTCCTCTTGGCAACTTAAAATGTTTGGGGGCAGATATAAAATTTTGTGGCCTTTTTAAATTATGCATACCGAGAAGAAAAACAAAAGCCCCTTTCCTTTTGGGGTTCCTCTGAGGGGCAAGTTAGTGGGCTCCAGAGCATTGGTGCCAGAGGGAAGCCAGGCCGAGGACTTGAGCAGCAGCCTGCACAGGAACTGGATGCCTTGAAAGAAAACCCGCACCCAGTGCCAGCTTCTGCTGTCTCCTGTTCAAGGTGAAGCCCCAGGAGAGGGTCAGGTTGTGCCCTAGAATGGGAAATGGCAAGCAGGGACAGATTAAGTTGCCAGGCACGATGAAGGCTGTTTTCCTAGGGGAGGGCTGGGCAGCCTCCTGCCTGCCTTGGGAAGGGTGGTCTGGGGCAAGGGAGCTGCTGAAGGACCACTCAAGGGCCGCACAGGCTGGAGGGTCCAGGGGAGGTGAGGTGGCAGGGGCTTCCTAGGTCCCTGGGAACCCTGATCCCTTTACAAAAGTGCTGGCGCTCAAAGAACTTTGGAACCCCTTCCTTCAGTAGTGCTGGGCACTTCCCAAATGAGCTTGTTCTGATTGGGGGGAAAAAACATCCCAGCCAGGCTTCGTTCAGTTATACGTTTTATTCTCTAATAGGTACAATACTAAAATAAACACAAATTAAAAAAAAGTTTTATTAAAACAAAACTGTACAAAAAAGCAGTATACTACATGTTAATTACAGAACAGTCTACTGTCCAAAAGGCACTAATCCAGAATAGGAGATACAATGAAACAGGACTCATTGGAACTATTTTAACCAACACGACAGAGCGCTTGTTTCTTTGACCATTTACATCCAGAAACAAGGGCTTCTTGCTACAGTCATCACACACTGTCGCGAACTGAGTCCTACAGGTGAAGATGCAGCATCGCTCTCCCTAGGGACACTTCCCATCGAGGGGCCAGGTTCTGGTCCTTACTGGCGGCCACTCTCACCCCCTCCCGTGTTTAGCACCTGGCACAGTGGGTTCTGAGGTGCTCCAGGGCATGGCTGGAGGTCTGGTGGTGAAGCCGGGGCAGCTCTGGAGCAGGCATTTGGTGTCCCGGCCTGAAAAAGGCAGCAACTACTCTGAGGGGGGCCACCCACTGCTTTCGGGGCAGAGGTCCTGTCCCCAAGTTCACAGATCTTCCCTGCCGCTCCCCTGTGGACCCAGTCTGCATTAGAGGAGCTGCTATTTTTATTTGGGAAGTTGGTTTCTTCTAGAAGTGGGATTTTGCTTCCCAGAGGCAAGTCAGAATGCCACACCTGGTCTCCAGGACATGAGCCTTCCATCCCTCCGTGCCACCTCTGGACCACCAATGGCCCCGGGTTCCCTGGGTGGGGGGTGCTCCAGAGCCTAGCCCTGGCCACTGCGGCCCTTAAGCCTCAGACTCCATTCTCTCTGGACTCTGGCCCTAGGGAAGAGATGCTGCAGCTTTGCAAACAGTGTCAACACAGAGAAGACAAGGACAGGCATCTGATGTTAACAAAAATAAGTAACAAAGAAACAGGGTTAAACCAAATCTCTTCTCACAGCATCCTATACTACATCCTCCTTCTGCTTAGCAGAAAATTGTACGTACACAAAAATACAAATACACAATTTTGTAGAACAGTCTGATTTTCATATATTTATATATATTTATATTTATACGAGTGGCAGGTTAGTTCATTATATAGAGCTTTTTGCACTTTTGGCTCATATGCAACAAGGCTTATAAATTCAGCTTTAGCTTTCATTCAGGTTTTATAGCTTTTGAACAACTGTTTTCACATTTAAAGCAGCATCCAATTTGCACTAGGAGTTGTGATTATAGGAAACACGGGGTCGGGAGACTATGGAGGGCGGGTGGGGGGGGGAGATATACATTCCAGTGTGTGGCGTGGGAGGAGGATTCCGCGTGGACAGAGCTGACCATGATGACCCCTTGAGGTAGACTGAACACCTTACAGCAGACTCAGACACAGGTGTGACTTGCCCTCAGGGACACATGGTGCACAAGATGGGGACAGAGACCAGAGGGGACGTCAAAGGGAAACACCAAGACAGAGACACAGGATGGCTAAGCAGGGAGGGGTGCTCTGCCCACGGCCCACCTGGCACTCCACTGTTTCGTGGCTGCTGAATACTTTGAGGAGTCCCAGGACATCTGGCCTGTGGTATCCGATCAGCTCAGGCTAAATCTGCTTCCCATCGTGTCACTTGCTGTGCCAGTTGCGCCTGGCCCCACAACAAACATTAAATGAACTCATTCCTCAGCACTCTGCTCCTGCCAGAGTGTTGACATCCAGTTAAGGGAAAGGAAGCCAGGCCCCTGCGCTGCCGCTCACGGTCCACTTACATCATCTCTGCTCAGTCACACCTGCGACTGCCAGCACTTGACAGGGCCTACAGGGACAGTGTGCTGCACCGTCAGCTTGGTGGCACTCTGGTGTGACACCCACCACCTACCTGCCCTGCCCTTCCCAGCACAACTCCACCGGCACTCGCCACACGACACGTGAATGTGCGGTGTTCGGATTGTGACACTGAACGAAAATGCTGGGTTATTAATGAAAATAAAGTGCCTGAGTATGGATTGTTCCACTTAGCAAAACCTCGGCACGCACCCACAGACCATGTGCGCGCTTGCTTAGCGATGTGATCTGAACAGAGCTCAGTCACAAAATCTGTCCTTCATGTACTACAGGAAAATGGCCCCATACCTAGGTCACGCCACCCTAAAGCAGCAAACAATCTTACACTCATTTCCAAAGATGCGTGTGGGATCTTAACACCTGACTGGCAGCCTCTCTGAGCAGTGCCCTGCTCCCTGCCATCTAGCACAGGGCAAGCACCAGTGGTCAGGCCGGGCTTCCTTCACCTCTGCCCTCTTGGACCTGGGCGCTTTCTCCAACAGCTACCAGTTGGATTCTGCTCTGAGGCTGTCCTGCTCCCTTGCTCTGTCACTCAGTAGCCACAAGAAGGCTAAGCAGACCCCTGCAAGTTCTCTGTGAACCAAGACCATAAGCACACCAACAAAAGAAACAGGAAACAGTGACAAAGCCAGCCTGCCAGGGCCAGGAAGAGCCCCCCTCCCTGCCACTCACCTTTGTGGTTGTTCTGCCTGCAGAACAACGGGGACGGCAGGGAGGGGCAGCCACCCTAGGGCCAGGTGCAGGGTGGAAAGGACAGGGCACAACTGACTCTGGCAGGTTCCAGAGGTCTGTAACTTGCTTAGGCACTTAAACATAAATAAGAATTTATCCTGGAAAGTACTGATACCCGCCACGCCCACGGCCGGGCGAGGGCAGGCAAGCCCATGGGAAATCAGAGACAGCTGAGGGCACTTCCAGGGCAGGCCACTGCCATGATCTTGGCATCTTCTGGCAGAACATCCTACCTCGCAGCTGGCACATCTGAAGCCAGTGATGTGCGTAGGGCTCAGAGGCCAGCAGAGTCCTCCCCAGGTCCCCACTCACAGCCCCAATACACATAGGTGTGCAGCGCCCCAGAGCAGAGGCTGCTCACATGGACAGGCACTGACCGCGTTCTGTTTCGCAGTTTAATAGCTTCCGTGAATGACGGTGTGGAAGTGACACTCCCCAGTTTATGCTGGGCTCTGAATTCTAATACTCCCCAGTTTATGCTGGGCTCTGAATTCTAATAAAGCAAAATTGGGAGAAGTGTCTGTGCTCAAAGGAAGCCACAAGACAGAATTCGCTCTGCCTGGAGGCGTGGTAAGCGGACAAGTCCCAGAGGAAAGACGAGATCTTGAAGCCCAAGTCCTGCCTGAGCCCAGGCTGACACCTGGCCTCCCCTAGATAAGCAAGATCTGCAGCGGGACAGAAGCGAAAGGCACACATCCCTGTCCCCTCCAGGCGTAGGTGCTTCTGGGGGGCCTGAATGCTGGAGAATGGAAACCACATGACCAACCCTGCCTCGCCAACCCGTGGGTCCCCCCAGGGACCACTCCACCCCCCAGGCTTCAAGGATGCCTATGACATGACACAGATCAGAGGAGAGTGACAGTGACAGGAGTGACCCCTGGAGAACTGTCAAACTGGAGGGGAGAGCCAGAAAGCGAGGGATTCAGGTCAGTGTGGAGCGGCATCTCTTCGGTGTCCCTGACCCAATCACCGAGCCACCACATGAACGTGGCGGGACAGGGACCAGCTGCCCCAAGCAGCTCAACCCTTTCCTGGATTCTGGACACTAGAGTTCTTGTGCTGGGACTAAATCTGGATTTGTCTCCAGGCAGCTGCTATGTATGGGCCAGTTAAGGTTCATGAGGTGCCAGGGATGGCGTGGGGCAGAGAAGATGCTAAATATCAGAACACCAGAGCCTGACGGCCACCTCTCCATCATGACAGTGGCAGCAGGAGGAGGAGGGCTGAGCAAGAACAATTTGGGATACAAGCAGGAACCAAGGAAGCTGCTGAGAGCTGGAGAGAGAATAGGAGGCACCGGACGCCGCCACACTCTCTGCCTCCACACTGACCTTGGGCCAGGAGCGCCGTGCTGGCTGCCCAGCACGCACTCGCACGTGCTCCGCCCTCCCGACGCCTCACTGCGTGCCCTGACCGAGGAGGAAGGTCCCTGGGCTGTGAGGTCTCGTCCTCTTCACACTGGCTACACATCAGAGGGAATTCAGCTCACACAAGGGGGCAACGTGACCGTCTGTCTCTACACTGGGATGGCCCAGTGCCATCCCATGAGATAAGAATGCAGGCTGGCAGTCATCACCTTTGGTATCCTCCTGACACTGAGAGGTGCTGGATACCAGCCTGGCTCGCAGAGGCTCAAGCTGTGGCCCAGGGAAGGGGGTGGGTCCGAGGCCCACAAGCGCTAGCATGAATGTCTGGCCCAGTGGCCAGGACACCCTTGCGTGTCAGCTGCTATGAGCTGAGTGCTCAGGAGAGCCGTGGTGTCTCACGATTCAGATCTTCACTTGAGATTCTTGCAAGAACAACTAACTTCTGCTGATTTCTTCCAAAAAGCATGTATTTCATGAGTTCCACCTCTGTCTTCACGGATTCCACGCGTGTGGTTGTCTGGTTGTCTTGGGGGATGGCGGGCTGCTGGTGGTACAGGGACATCTGCTGGCCTCTGGAAAGGTCTGGGAAGGGCAGTGTCTCTCCAGCGCCACCTCACTGTAAGCAGCACCATCCTGAGGCCAGAGGCTGAAGCTAGGATGTCCTACCTGTGGCCTGCGGTGCTAACTCTGCCATCAGAAGGTTCTGCTGGCCATCTTGGAGCACGTCTCTCAGATCACACAAGCAGCCCACCTGCCAGTCCTCTGAATCTCTAGTTGAAGAGCAAATTCCAAGTTCGAATGCAGAGTCACCACCTTTCAGTAGCTGGGAAAATGAGACAAGGGATGAGCTGTTCTTTGGGGTCGTAAACCCATAACCAATTGTCACGAAGACTGAGAGCTCCCAAAGAAAGCAACTGTCAGTGACTGCAGACATCTCTGGTGGGTGGGTGGCATTTAGAGAAGCACAGGGTGATCTTCCACAGGATCTTTTTCCTGCACTAGCCCAACTACTATCCATTTCACGGTAGGTATTTTGGGAGGAGCAAAAATAAAAGAATTCAAAGGCATAAAAACCTCCTAATCTCTGGGTGTGACCTGGGAACGGGAAGGGGACATTTAGAAACAGGCAGCCACCTTGGCACGCTCAGAAACGGACTGTGCCTAGCAGTTTGGCTAGGGCCGGGGACAAGTTCACGGAAGGACACACGGTAAATGATGATGCCAAGAGCCAGTGCTGCTTTCTCCAGGGGTGACCAGCCAATCCTGGCGTGTCCAGCCTTGGGAAGACAGGCTTGTGGCGCTGCCGCTGAGGCGCGTGCAGGCTGGCTCCTCGCTGCACTCACTGCGTGAAGGCTCCTGTGAGTGAAACAGCGAGCCCAACACATTCTAGAGAACACCAGCGATTGACTCGGCCGCCATCCAGGGTGACTCTGAAGCATGGAGACCACAGGATGCCCCATGGGGCAGAGGAAGGAGAGAACGTGGCCTCAGGAGGCAAGCACACTGACACATACCTGCCAGGAGCAGGCTGGCAGCCGCTGCTCCGGACTGACCCTCGAGAAGCTAGGCAGACTCCCATGGACCCTCTGGAACGGGGTGGGCACCAGTGCTCCACTCACGCCCACGAAGCCTACTCCCATCTGTTCTTGCCGCGTTGTCACTCTGCGTCTTATGATCACTTTGGAATGAAGCCCTTGGTGGGCACTGGATGGTGGTGCAATGGAGGTCAGCGGGCTGCGGGAGCCATCAAGTGGGACCAGGGGAGGGCGGGGAGTGCCCCAGGCTTTCACAGGCTGGCAGCCTACGATCCCCGCCCAAGGCGAAGCAGGTGGAAATCGGATGAGACCGAGGAGTGAGATGGTGAGCAACAATTGGAGGCTTCCATTTTGGAAGTGAAGTAACTCCAGAGCCTTCTCTTGCACTTCGGGAGGACATGAATTCCGCGTCATTATTTTAGTTTAGTGAGTTGCTGTTCCAAATGTTCTTAGGAGCATTAGCGCTAAAAGGGAACAAGGGATGGGAGCTTTGCTATTTTCAATCACATAAAGGACAGAAATCCTCCTAATTATGACCATGCCAATCTACATCCTGCTAAAACAGCTAATTACATGTCAGGAGGACACTCAGTCATTCAGAACAATTGGCATTATATTTTTATATATTCATTCTATGCCACCCCCCTCAATTACCATGGTTACAATTTGAAAAGATTCAGCCAAACCTTCATTTGATCCCAGCGCACCAATGTGAATTTGTGAGTTGATTATAAGACTGGCTGAACGCAGCCAGTCTTATTTGAGAGAGAGAATGAAACGGAGGCAGGGGAGCAGCCCTCCTAGGACTTCTCCAGCACACGCCCAGCTGCATGTGCTCCACTGCACCGAGGCTCAGACTCCTGCTTGGGGACTGCTGTTGGGACCTGCCACAGAAAGGGGGTGTCGGCAGAGGCCTGTGGCAAGCTTCCCCTGCTGCTGGGGGCTGCCGGGTGAGGCAGGTGCATGATGAGCTGCCAGCACAGAAAGGCGAGGCAGGTTTCATGCAAATGGCATCAACCGGTTCAAGTTCTGCCCAGAGGTCAAGAACACAGAGAGAAGTCGGGGACCTGCTCATTTGTGATGCCACAGCAGCTGCTCTGTCAGTGGGACGTGGCCAACTTTCCCTCTCTCCCTTCTCTTCTCCCTCTTCCCATCTTATTTACAAAAGGAAATGCTGTAGGAAACTGGAGGCCTCACGCTGCCCACTTCCGTTGGTAGTGATTTGTTATCCCAATGTGTTCTCTCCATTTACAAGCTTCCAGCTTTTGAGGTACCTAGATATGAACAAAGTTGCATCTCTGAGAGGAGTCAAACATCAGTCCTGTAAGAGGCAGGAACAGGGCTTCTCAGTTTCAGTTTGTACAGAAAGGGCGCTGAGAACGGCCGTGCCCAATACAACTCGTCTGCGGGGGAGTGTTTGTCGTCGGAAACCCTCCATGGTGGTGCGATGCAGCTCAACAGGCGCTCCGCTCCTCCTGCCTTCGTATGTCGGTTCTCCTGAGAGCCATATGGAAAGCTCTCCCCTAAGTGACAGGCATCTTTGAAACCAAGAGTGAACAACAGAGACTACATAACAAAAAGCAAGGGGTTCTGCACTGACAAGCAAGCTACCAGAAAGCCCTGGACATAAGCTGGCCGTTCACGGTGCCCCACCTTCCCCGGAAAGCTTTCTGCTCTCATTAGGGTGCACGCTGCCTTCACACCGGTAGCACAGGTATTCCTAGCTAACAGAAGCCGGACACCATGGAAATGAAGAAACACTGAGAGGGTTTCAGGGCATGTAGCTAAGGTTGCCAAAATCAATACGGCTGACACGTGATCCCCAAATCCTGAGTAAACATCCTTGCTATTTGAACAGCACACAGTAAAAGGAATGCTGTACACATGTAACCCCCCCTCCTGCCCCAGCACCCCCGCCCCACTCCCATTCCCCTGAAGACACCACAGCAGGGCTGCTCGATGTGCCCAACTTTCACCTGGGAAAATGTGACAGGTCAATGTGGCTCAGTCAAGCTGCAATGGATCTGGCTGGTCAGGAGACAGCCCCAGTAAATACAGCAGTGAAACGGGACAGAGAGCCACCCCCCCCACCCAGTTTAGGATTTCAATCACAGAGATTAACACCGGAACCAACGCAGAACAGAGGAGGTCGGAACTATTCAACATGGAGCTGCTGAGCACAAGATCATCAACCACAAGGAACATTATTGCCTACGAATCTGTTGAGACTCACCGGGAAAAAGAATTCTCCGGGTGTTCTTTGAACAAAAGATAAAAGGCAGTTTTAAGAGGCAGAGTTATAAGTTCAATGGGACGACTACGTTCAACCAAATCCTTCTCGAGACCAGCAGGAGTAAAAAGACTTGAAGTTCACATTCTTAGGACGGGGTGGACGATCATTTGTGAAATAGGACTTGTTTGCACTGTTGTGGGCAGAGACAATGTGGCACTCACAGAGGGATTTGTGTTCAGAAATGAAACCACCCACTTTGCCTGCGGCCAGAAGATTAATAAAAGTTCCAGCAGTCAACTCAAGACACCATGGAAGAACACCTAGAAAACTGGAAGAGGAGCTGTTCAGAGGCAGAGGGAAAGCGGCAAGAGATTAGTAACTAAGAGGCCGTCATACCTGGTGCCTGATGATTGGTATCCAAGAGGCAAAGTTTCTGAAACCACGATTCCCCTAAAGACAAAGGCCAAGCAGGGAGAACTGAAGCAAGTGTTCGTCTCCTTTGAGGTAAAAACAGATGTAGACATCTGGATGTAAAATGGGTATTCAGTCATAAATCTTCCAGAACCTAGAGGACTGGATTTGTGTACTACAGTATTAACGATCTTCTTCTCAAGTCTTTTTTTTTGGGGGTCACCTCTACTGAGTTGGGGTGAAAGGTATTTAGTGGGGGGGTACCCTGCATCTCTGTCCCAGGTTCCCCTTTCCTGTAAAGGGCCACTTGACGGATCAAGACTGTGAAGAAACCTGTGTTATGGGGTACTCCAATATTACCAGTTCTGCTGAAAGAAACAAGAGTGATTATTTGGTGCTGAATGGCACTAGAAGGTCTCGGGTAAGAGCACTTCCTGTATCCCTCACTTGGTTTACATCTGCTGGTGGCGTTGGTTATCTACAGGCAGAAATCTCTTAAAAAGGTCCATCTTTAAAGGTCCCCATGTGAGGTGTTTCAAGAAGGGTGGGACTTTTACCCACCTGACCCCAGTCACTCAAAGTATCTAACAAATAACAACAGACGAATGACATGAATAGCTGCTGGCCAAGTTCCCCACCACACTTTTAAGAGTCTTCCTCAACCACGAAGGGACAGTCCCTGAAAGTGTTCTGGGGTCTGAAGAAATATAGCAGGTGAGAACAAGGACAGAGCAACCAAGAAATGTGATTTCTTTCTTTCTTTTTTTTTTTTTTTTTAAAGAGCCTGGCTCCTTTCCTTTTAGTAATAGAGTATTTTAGGGTTTCTATTTCAATACCACATCTAAAACCTAAACAAGCTTAAGGAACATATTTACCATCCAAAGTTATTAGAAATCAAACAGTGGCAGTTCTATTTGCCAGGTGGGCTGGACAAGATTGAGCACAACTGAACCCGGTGACAGGCAGAAAACAGATAGGGTATTTCAGTTTTGACCCCAAAGAAGTGAAGTCTTCCTCTTGGCAAAAAAGCAAAGGTCCTAGAAAAGGTGTGAGCTACGGAGTGGGCAGCCCTCCCTGGCCTTCCCCCACGGACCTGTCACCATACTGCTTGCACATGGCCACCTCCACCATATTCCCCGATGCCTCTGTGCTTCCTTTAAGGCCTTAAAACAACCAAGCATTCCAGCTCTTCCATGCAATCAATGACTTTCTTTAGAAACTGCAGCTGTCTTAGCAGTCTGAGTCTGTTCATTTAAAAAGGCCTGCAAGAACAAATGACACAAGGAATCCCACCATCAAGAAGCCATCAATTACAATAATCTCCCTACAATAAATCATGGATGTGGCTTATCATAGAATACATTTCTTTCTCTCCTTGTTCTTTTTCGCTCAACTGAAAATAAGCAGACAAAATTCCACCAAAATAGAAAGATACAATTATATTTCTTCTAAGTAAAATAAAAGGAAAGAAAGATACCACAATTTCCTGATTGAAATAAAAAGTCAAATAAACCAAGAAAGAATACGACTAGGCTTGTGGCGGCCGGGAGGGCTCATTCCTGAGAATACAAATGCTACTCTTGGATCTGGTGGTTCAAGTAACACAGTAAGACACAGAAGCCTGCTCCGTTTCACTTCAATTCCTGGAAGTATGAAAAAAGTGCACACGTTTTCCCATGAAGCAGCCGCAGCCGCAGGCTCTACCTAGAGCTCCTGACAGTCACAGACGAAGGCAAGGCGGCATGCTTATGCCCACTCAGACTCTTCCTCACGCTTAGGAAAGAACGCAGGCATTACAGCTAAGGGGACGACCCCATCAGTGTGCCTGATGTGAAGTGAGACCAGCTAGCAGCAGGGAGAGTCAAAAGGAAGGAAGGAAGGCCAGAAGTCCTCCTCCCTCAAGAGCTGTCAAGTGGAATACACTTGGTGAGGGCGGAGGAGGCAGAGGCGAGCAAAGGCTACCTTCCCTTCCTCTTGGAAACTGTTTTCAGGTAATGGTAGAGATAAGACTTGCCCAGCGCAGTCCCTCACCCCCCTTTAAACAAGGCTTTGTTAGACATAGGAAGGAGAGATGGAAGCCACTGCGCCTCCTTCACACGCACCCTGCTCTGCCGCTGAAGGCTGCTCTTCCTCACCCAGAGTGACAGCGTGTCATTTAATGGAGATGCCAGGAGATCGTGTTCATACAAGGCCAGCAGATGTAATTTTCTTTGATGCATGAATAGCTCATCATTTTGCTACTGGATGACAAGGGGATCACAGGGTGACTTTAAACGCAAGTTCACTGTTTGGTATTTTGAGTTCTCAAAATGAAAAAAGATTTATCAAATATAAATATCTTTAAAAAGTAACAAAAGTGCTACATATGTGATTAAGGAAAAAAATTCCATTAGTTACTGCCGCTTAAAGTAGATTAAACTTTACAAATATTACCACATCCATTTTCAATATGGCTTCCAGTTAATAAATGAACTGCCCATAGCAATACAGCTTTTCATGCCTCTACAAGGACAGAGCAAAGGGGACAGCAAAGCAGTCACATCCCATTGTATCGCACGCACTCACACGTAAATGGTCAACGTCCCCTGCTTTTTTCGGCTCCTAATTGGGCAAGTTCTTGCATCTGTGATAGTCAGCATGATCCCCTACGAAGTCCTCTACTGACTCAGATTAAGGGGCTTCAATTACTGGACACAAAGACTATGTTCTTTCACTCATTTTTGACCTTAGCTTCATCTGTGAAAGACTTTTTTGGTAGTAAGAAAGGGGACACCACCAGGAGGCAAAGCAACTTCCACAACAGCCTCCGGGCGCTTCCAGGCAGGCACTGGTAACCGTGCTGCGGAATGTACAGTGGTCAGAGAAACGGACATTCGGCTCACACTGCTCTCAAGCTGGGTTTTGTTTGTTCGTAACTTTTGTTTTGTTTTAAATCATGGTCCCAAAGGTGGAAGGCAGTATTTTATCTACTAAGTCACACAGCTTGTAGGAGGAAAGGATGTCTGTGTCAGGCATGTTAACACCAACCAAAATCTGAGATCGAGTTTTCCAGTGACATTCTTAGCACAGCACCCAGAAGTATAGTCTAGCCACAGTGTGACTATAGTGAGGCACGGCTTATTGCAGCTGAGATCAGTGATTCTCGCACTGACGTGGGTTCTAGTGTTCCTTTCCGTCTGCATGCTCCCCAAATGGTGTCCGTCAATCCTGTGACACTACCTCAGCTTGCATCCTATCAATCTCGGGGAAGGAAAAGGTGGTACCGACTAGTGTTACATGAATCTAAAGGTACCCAAGATTTTACACACAGCCTAATATTTGAAAACAGAGGTCTATCTAAATACCTGGAAGCACTTTCATGGAATGCTAAGACGGAGCAGCAAGATTTTCTAGCCTCGGGGGCTGGGAGAGGGAATTTGGTTGGTTGGTTGGTTGGTTGGTTGGTTATTATTTACTGGGAGTTAATACTGAGAGAGTATATGCAAAGGCTGAGGGCACCATGCCATCTTCACAGAACAAGACCCTAACGGCTACCTGACATACAAGAAACTGCAAGTTATACTGTAAGAACACGTGTTAAGGACCGAGGAAAGTCTGCTAAGGTGCTACGTCTAAACTAAGTTACTCGTCGTGTTTAACCCTCCCTGATCAGTCATCATCCAGGGCCTCTGTCTTGATTTCGCTGGCTCCTTGTCGGGCCAATGCCAAGATAGTGTGGTTCACTGCCGCCATTTCCACAGCTAACGAGATGGGGTCTTGGTGGTCACTATGGCTCGTGCTGTCATCCTAGATGTGCAGAAGTAAGAGACAACTGTTATCAGTAGACTGGAAGTGCACGAGCTCAGAGAGAAGCATGCAGGCCCGGGGAGGCAAGGACACGTGGGGAGGACGTGTTGGGAGCGCCTCATGACAGTGGAGGTGAACCGTATTTAAGTAGGCACTGAATGGACACAGGTCCAGAGACTTCCAGTTGACACTTCTAGGACTCAACCAATAAAAAAGAGCTAAAAATATATGGCTCTGAGAATTTTATTCATTGTAATCAAGAAGATTGTTAGTAGTGATCAAACCTGGACTCATAAAATCAACACTTTGGATCCTTCCGTCTGCACAAATATAGCACTAGTTACTGAAGGCACTAGTGAGTTGTTAAATTCCAGATTGCTACTCTCATAGGTTATCAGAATCCATGCTGTTTCTCTACTGAACTGAGAAGACTAAACTTAAAACTACAGATACCAACATCTTATAAAGAAGAGAGAGAGAAAAAAGAAAGAAAAAAAAAAAGACTTCTCTAGACAGGACAAAGTGTCGCCGCCTGAACTGGCTCTGGGAGAAAGGTGTGTTTGGGTCCTGCTGGAGGCAGCTGCGGCAAGGGAGCAGGTGTCTGATTTAGAGCGAGGGTGCACGCCAGGCACTGAAGATGGTGTCACAAGTACAGGGGATGTTTCTCACCTGCCACATCTTCAGGGGCACTTTGTATCACAGAGCTTTGGAAAGGCTAAACCCTGGGGGAAAGCATGGGATGTGCTGCCCTCAGGGCATCTGCAAAAACAGATGGAAATGATCCATCTGTATTGGTCTACTAAAAAATACCGGAATGTTTCCAACTAGAAAGACTCACAGAACGTTCTCCTGACAAAAGGTGGGGCTCTGATCTGGAGCCCCTGGGATGCGTGGGTGCTATTGCTGCACTCTCATTTTCCCATAGCCTTCAGGGTGAGCAGGGAGCCGGGGAGTGGCCTGCACTCTTGAGAACCTGGGCGTGGGCTGGTCCACAGAGGCTGTAAACCAGTCGGGGAAGGAAGGACACAATGTCTACGAACTGGCTGAGGGGCAGAGAAAACAGGAAAGAGTAAGTTTCCTTGCTGGTTAGTCTCCGGGAAGGGACTGACCATATGTTCTCCTCATTTTTAAAATGGAAATGAAACCTAACTCCTATAAAAATTTTAATGAAATCCATCAACTCACATGTGGGAGAAACACTCCCACAGCCTTAAGTTACTGAATTACTCCATGCAGTGGCTACAATTAAATACATGTTTCCCCAAGCAATGCAGAGGAAAGCACACGGGGCGGGGCAGTGAGAAGACATGCAGGCAGTGCACTTATGAGGGATGGCTGTGTCGCTGTGCCAGAGACCGTGGAAGAACCGCTGCTCTGGGCATGAGGGCTCTCACTGCAATGGGCTGCAGTGGGTGGGGTCTTCCATTGTGCCCTGCGTCGGAACATGTTTAGGCACGGGTCGCAGCTGCCCAGTTGCCCCTAGTACTTCTCAAACACTGTGTGTGTGTGGTGAATGGTGCAACTTGCTTGTTTGGATCAGATCCTCCTCTCTTCTTCTACCTTCTCTGCTTCTCTGCCTCCCTCTGAACTTCTTCCCTCCTCCTCCTCCCCATTGCGTACTTGCCAAGTCTCCTGTTGTATGACAATAAATCCATGTGGGTGAATAGCGATTTCTCATAAATTCAACAGGACAACTGAATCTTACCACATTCCTTTCAAATTACATGAAAGTCTAACTAGGCACATGAGCAGAGTGGAGGGACTGGCTGCTTCCCCGCCCCCGCCCCACACTGCCACACCACGGACTTGGACTTGAATTGTCACATCATCCTACTGCTCACTAACCAGGAACCTTGGCCCAGGTGCCAGCTGCTCACCTGCTCAGAGTAGTCATTCCCGTCAACATCGTCACTGTTGGAATGGCCTCCTGGACTCTGTACGTCTATCCCATGGCTCTCCAGGATTGCTGCTTCTTCGAAAAAACCAAATAGATCCCTAAATTATCTGCTGCCTTCTCACAGTAGCTGGAACAATCTTCATGTTGAGGAACGAAGAGTGTCGTTAAACAAGAGCCTATATTCATCAACATTTTGTATCTCTTAAGCTGCAGATGGGTGAAAACCAACTGCATGCAGCTCAGGGCGGTACACACCTGCTTCTAGGTTATGTTGAACACCTTAATTGTTAGGCACTTTACAGAAGTCTTGGGGTCCTATAAAGCATCAGAGAATTGGAACGATGAACAGGAAACATGTATAAATGAAACACAATTTTAGAAGCTCAAAAACTAACTCCTACCCCAATCTCATCAATTAAAAATTTTTTTTGGCAGGGGGAGGTTTACAGCTTTGAATGGAAAAAAAATCCTTTATTTCTTCCTCTTATAGTTGTATCCATAGATCCCTGTAGGGCAGTTTCAGCATTTCCTCCCCTCCCCAACTTTATTAAGGTATAATCAACAAATACAAATTGTAATTACAATGTGACAGGTTGAGAAATATACTTTGTGCAATGACTAAATCAAGCATTCAGATTTCTTAAATGCTCTTTACTGCCACCGTTTGCTGTGTTATCTGTTAAGTTTCTTTCATTCTATTCATAAAGTGCTTCCTAGTAATCTAAATCATAGTCTAATAATAACAAACAAGGTTAGAGGTATCACATTTTCTCTCTCAAGACCCTACAGTGGGGTGTGCTGATACACACACCTACAACCCCAGCACCTCTGGAGGCTGAGGCAGAAGGGCCTAAATTTAAAGCCAGCCTCAGCAACTTATCTCAAAGTAAAAAAAAATTTAAATGCTGGGGTTATGGCTCAGTGGTTAAATGCCCTTGGGTATAAAAAAATAAACAAAAAACCTTACAAAAGTATCTTTAATATGTGTCACAGAAGTAATCAACTGCTCAGGGACCACCTAATTCTAAGTACATTAAGTACACTGAGTTTTATAAAATAATCTCATTCTCATAATACAAACAATATAAATAATACTGAACTTGGGTTATTAGAAATACAATGAAGAAAAATATAAGAGTGATCCTTGTTAGGGTCATTTAGACCTGAAACCACTCTGAAACACAATGTTTGTAACTTCTTCATGAGAAAAAGCAGCCTCTGATACATTACCGATATTGGCTCTCCTCTTGATCTCCTTCCGTCTGTTAGCAAACCAATTATATACTTTCAGGGAGGTAACTCGTTCCAGATCGGACAGTTTTTTGCCTGTGAATGCATATGATAAAATTCAGATAATCTATATCTGGGACCCAAGAATGAACTAGTTTTAAGGGATAATACTTTTTCTTTTTTAAAGTTGCTTTTGATGCCATTTATTGTCAAAATAACACTGGGGAAATTTTTTGCATAACCTAGTACCATATACCCAAACTATTATGAAATGAATAAAGACATCCATGAGTACACAACCAACAACTCATAACACAATATGCTTTGATTCAGAAAGGCATACAGAATATTAAATAATTCTGCAAAGTCAGTTTGCTAGGGTGCAGATCAAAGTTTCCATGATAGTATGATGGAGGTTTCATTTAATTAGCATCATCCAGGGAATGTTATTATTTATCAAGTATACAAATAGCAGAAATTTACTTGTATTAACTATTTTCTTCCTGTGTTAGGACCAGGGATGTGATACATGTTTTTTTGAAGGCTAAAGGTCACTGTGACCATCCGTTACTGTAACTGTGCAGAAATACACAGGGCCACTCAGGCTGATTCTGGGTTTACTGCTTGTTTTAGCTTTGAAGGTTAGTTCTTACGAAAAGCACCTGCTTGCCAACGAGGACCCACCTGTACCACGCCCGCCTCTCCTGTCCTTTGCGGGTGTTCACCTTTTAGTCCACAGTGAGGGTGGAGAAACCAGAAAACAGATCTGTTAGGATCTTGGTGATATATGGGTACAGTGTTTTCCAGAGAGAGTTCAAGTTCCTGCACAGCTTTAGGGCTAGGACTCTTTTGGCTTGTGTAAAATAAGAGTACAGATTCCTCTCATTTGTGTATGGTTGGAATGTAGTTTGTAGAGTCTGTGTTATTAGAAATTTGGCTTCTAGACAAGGGAGAATAAATTACTGCTTCAAATGTTATAAAACATGGATACTTTAGCATATAGTCTTTAAGCCACTCAAAGTAACTGGCCAAATGGAAATCAGTTAGATCACCTTAATTAAGAATGGTTTCTGATAAAAAAAAATGTGTAAAATGTGAAGTCAAGTACATGGAATAAAACACAGATGAAGTATTTAAATGGCTCTGTTGTCTTACGCAGGAACAACAGGACTTCAAAATGGTGTTACCCACATTTTTCCTAAGTAGAATTCATCCCGACATGGGAAGGAGACAGGAGCCAATTTAAAAAGGAATATAGAATCACACAAATTACAATTTTAAAAAAACTATTTTAATCTTTTTACTAATGGAATATTTCTAACTTTAAATTTATTTTAGACTTTGATATATTTTTTGGTAAATTTTGGAAAGAGAAATCAAAAAAATTTCAAGGTCTCAAACCTTTTGCAGGGTCTCTTCCTGGAAATTCCAGTGTATGTAAACATTTGACTCTGAATACCATATTATCTCTCAGTAGTCCTGTCTGGGCAGGACAAGGCAAGGCAGTGACCTGCAGAAGGCTGGCCCAGGCTGAGCTGAGAATACCAACTTGACATGAGTGGGACTGCAGTGGCATAAACGCTCCATGCACTCGAGAGCAGCACAGAGCAGCGCTGGGTCGCCACCTCACCTGGCTTCTGGATAACTGCATTGCAAGCATTTGCAATTTCTTCTCTCTTGGCTTCATCTGGGTATTGATTCTCATTGAAGTAACTGGAGAGGCAACCAATAAAGACAAACTTCTTACTTTTCTAAATGTGATCAAAAAAACACCAACTCATTGAAAAATATGCTCTTCACTAAAGTGTGACATTCAGGTATTTGGTCCAGGCTATCCGATAGAATCATCTATAGAACAGAAACGATGTCTGCTTTGTGGTTCGGCGTGGTGGCCACTGCTCACACACGGCACCAGCACTTGAAATGAAGCTAATGTAAGGAACAGAATTTTAACTGCATTTAGTTTGACTAATTAAACTTAAACGGCTACATGTGACCCAGTGACTATCACATGGTCCACACATGCTGTACTCCATTAAAAGATGTCATCGGGATAAGTCATTTTTGGTATGTATGAGTGATTAAAGTCACAGTCATGCTACTGAGGCACTGGTAATAACAGGACTTTTTTTTGGCCATATTGTTTGTAGAAGGAAAATTGGAAATTATTCAGTTGTCCATTAACAGAAGAATGGCAGAACAAATTATGGAATATCTGTATTTATACACAGCTATTTAAAAATGGCTAGGGAAAAAATAAGTTAGAGCTCTGTCAACTGACCTGGAGGACACTTATGACATATCCCAAGTGAGAAAGACAATTTGCAGAATGACAGGCATGCAAAACTACCACTGTCAGAATCCTCAAATTCCAGCCTGTGCACACACCAGTTCGTATGCACAAAAGCTGAAAATACTGATCACTCATTGTGGAGGAGAGGGGCTTGGTAGAAGGATATTTCAACATTTTCTTCACATTTTTCACACGTTAAAAAAGGCATTACTTTTGTTCAACAGCACTTTTAAAAAGTTTTAGATTTGCTGCACCTATCCTTTAATAACTCTACCTGGGAATAGAATGCTTATTATTATTTTTATTCTTTCTGTCATCTACGAGTTTAAAAAAAGAACAAGAGAATTTTCACACCTGGAGCATGGAAATGTAGGATAAGGAAATGAACCCTCTTCAGATTCTGGTACCTACTATTTCTTCAGGGCTATCACTGTGACAATACTCTGGAGCAGCAGCCCCACTTCACCTGGACCTGCAAGCGGACTCCTGCCAGCCTTCTGCATGGATGGCACTCACTGCAGTCTGACCCGCAGCAGCTGCCCTTACCCCTCACCTTGACTTTTCTAAAACATAAATCACAGCTGGAAACTCACAGTCTTGTCAATACCATTCTTTAGAGTTTCCTGCTGCACCCCATGGTGTAAGCATCTCTTCCTGCAGGATTTTCTGCTATTATTTTTGGGACTCCAGTGTTGATTCTGAGGATTTTTCCAAGTCCCTAGCCTTATAATTGCACCATCTGCACCCTTTTCCAGGCTCTTGCTCCCTGCCTGCTGCGTACCTGAGCTAACTGCACTAGTCCTATGAGCAACACATGGGTATCACATGCAGCTTAGCACAAAGGCACAATGCAGACTTACTAACTCAGAATCCACATTTTAACAACACAGTCAGGTGACCTCAATGCACAGGAACATGTGAAATGTACCAACCACTTCCTTCAAAGTTCAACAGGAAGCAGCATCAACTACTTAACATGTGCCTGGCACTCTGGGTTAAAAAAACGAATTAGTTTCTGACTCTGAGGAGTTCACAATCTACTGGAGGGAGACTTGTGAATATGAACTAACTTGTGTGAAAAGGCCACAAGATCTGCGGAGTACTGTGCTCATGTTGTAGAAGGAGACTGGACAGATATCCAGGAGTGCCATCCGAGTTGCATCTGGAGGGTGGACGGGGGGTGCAAGGCAGAGAGAGGAGCACTTCATACAAAAAGCAGCAGCTCCCGAGGCAAGACTGCAGATGAAAGCGCGAGGATTCCGGCTGTCAAGAAGAACTCAGCGTGGCCAGGACACAAGCTAGGGCTAGGAGCCATTTCCTGGAAAGGCCAGACGGGGCTGCCTTGTGATGAGCCTCATCTGTCCTCTCAGAAGTTCAGCATGAAGTAAAGAGGAATCTGAGAGACTGACAGGCCACACGCAGACATCTCTCATCTGCATTAGAAAAACAGCATCTTCATCTTCAAGATGCAACCCTCAAAATTCCACCTCCATTGATCTTAAATTCGGAAATTCCCCAACTTATTATTTTTTTGGTACCAGCCACATCCCCAGTCTTTTTTTTTTTCCATTTTTTTTTCCAAATTTTGAGATAGAGTCTTGCTAAGTTGCTTAGGATCTTGCTAAATTGCTGAGGCTGGCCTCAAACTTGTGATCCTCCTGACTCAGTCTCCCAAGACACTGGGATTACAGAAGTATATCACCATGCCTGGCTAAAATTCCCCAACTTTCCACTTCCCCACTCCTCTTCAAAATAATTTGTTCAACTTCTTTATAATTTCTAATTTTCTACCACTCTATTCCTCACAATTAAAAAAAATCTGTGTTTATCTAACCCTCCTCTTCTGGCTTCATCTTTCTTTCTTATGGTACCAGAGACTGAACCCAGAGGCACTTAACCACTGAGCCACATCCCCAGTCCTTTTTTTATTTTGAGGCAGGGTCTAAGTTGCTTAGGGGCTTATTACTACATTTCTGAGGCTGGCCTCAAATTTGTAATCCTCCTGTCTCTGCCTCCCGAGTTGCTGGGATTACCGGCCTGCAGCACTGCACCCGGCTTTACCTCTCACTTCTTGCCTGAACTCCATGGCAAGACAAAGCAACAGTATGCCTTAGGAGAAACTTGGATTATTGAGCTTGTCTAGCCTTCCACCACTGACTATCCAGTCAATCTCCTACTCTGCAGAAAGCACCTTCCATGCCTCTCTCGGGGCAGCAAGTGTTCTTTGATAGGGCCAGTTGGTTCTTTATAAATCACTGCTTTTCAATCTGAACTGGGCCCCTCGTTTCTGATGGGAATCTTTTCATCCTCCACCTACTGAAACTCCTCACTCTGAAGTGCGGAGCCTTCGAACCCTCATCTCCTTTTGCAGATGACCTTGCCTCTCTTTTGCCAAGATGGAGGTTATTTCCTATCAGTTTGCCTAATTTTTTAACTTCTTCTCTGGGCCACTGTTCATTTCTTGGACTCATGGCAGAGGAAGATGCATACTCTGTCATTCCTTTTTTTATATAACGATAGAGGGACAGTGGGAGGTGGGACAGTTTTTTATTTAGTTTTTCATGTGGGCTTCCCTGCTCTGAGTCTTCTCTGTGTACGTGGTGCTGGGGTTCGAACTTGTGTACTTGCGCATATTGGGCAAGCGCCACAACCGCCATTCCAGCTCTTGGCCATTCTTTTTAAGGCCAACTCCTCACTTTAGTCTTGAATCCCATCCCACCCTCTTTCATTTTCAGTCTGGTCTTTTCTCTATGCCAGTGCAATGACCCTATTTTGATTTATATAATGTGCACTTCTTCATTTTTGTGATCTCTGAAATCAGAATATATTTCATAACTAGTGATAATAGATGCAGAAAATGAATTGGTAAAATTCAACATCCTTTCATATGAAACTCTGAACAAGTGAGATATGGCTGGAATACACCTGAACAAAAATTAAGGTCATACATGGTAAGTTAACATACTGAACGAGGAGGATCTGAAAGCTTCCCCTGTAAGATCTGGAACAAGACAAGGATACCCACTTTTATTCAACAGAGTACTAGAAGCCCTACACAAAGCAGTCAGGCAAAAGGAAGAAATTAAGGGCATCCAAAGTGGAAAAGAAGGCCAACTAGCTCTGCAGATGACACGATTTTATATATACAGAAAACCCCAAAGACGCCACCAAAAAACAGAACTACCAAATGAATTCAGCAAAGTTGCAGGTTAAAAAAATCAATACACAAAAATCAGTTGTATTGCTTTATGCCAATTGAGAATTATCTAAAAGAGAAATCAAGAAAGCAACACTGTTTACAACAGAGGGAGGGAGGGGAGAAGGAAAGAAGGAAGGCAATACCTAGGGAAAAAAATTTAACCAAAGAAGTAAAACATCTCCGTAATGAAAACTATGAAAACACCAATGAGAGAAATTGAAGAGGGCACGAAAAATTGAAACTCTATGATTGGAAGAAACAACATTGTTAAAATAACGATACTTCTCAAAGCAATCTACAGATTCAACCCAAACCCTATCAACATAACAATGACATCCTTCACAGAACTAGAAAGAAACACTAAAATTTGTATGAAACCACAATGTACCCCAACTAGCAAATGCCATCTTGAGCAAAAAGAGCAAAGCAGGAGATATTACGCTACCTGGCTTCAAGTGATACCACAAAGTGATAGTAATTAAAACAGCATGACCATGGCATGAAAAGAGACACTGAGACCAATGGGACAAACACAAACCTACAAGACTGTAGACCCATGTCTACACAATTGATCTTCAACAAAGGTGGTATGAGCATGCCCTGGAGAAAGAAGTCTTTTCAATAATGGTGCTGGGAAAAATGGATATCCATGTGAAAAAAAGAAGAAGAAGAAAAAAAAGAGACTAGAACTCTATTTCTCATCAGTTATAAAAGATCAATTTGAAATGGATTAAAGACTTAAACACAAAACATGAAACTATTATAAGAAAATGAAAAAAGTGCTTCAAGACATTGGAATGGACAACACCCCAAAAGCATAGGAAATAAAAGCAAAAATAGACAAATGAGATCACATCAAACTAATAAGCTTGTGCACAGCAAAGAGGACATTCAACAGACTAAAGAGACAACTTACAGAATGGGAGACAGTATCTGCAAACTATATATCTGACCAGGGATTGATATCCGTAATATCTAAGGAAAACATATCTCATGCCCCCAAGTATTCCATTTTGGACAGAAAGTTACACTCCGTAAGACCATATCATGTTATCGACTAATCCAAATTTGATGCCAACTAAAATCATCTGAATCTTTTCTACAAGAGCTTCTGAAAAAGAATATGGTAACTGCTTTAAAAAAAGACAGCATCAAAGAAGAAAATACTCTTAACTACTCATAAAGGAGGTATATAGGCTCAAAGAATCTGACTGGCACATAACAGATTTTCAGTAAGTACATGTGTGATCTACAAGTGACTGAATAAATGAATAAGTAATACATGAATGGTTCCAGTTAAGGCTTTTGGGGCAACCCAGAATCATCCCTTTCAGGGGAAGACTATTCTGATCTCACCATGTTGTACAATATCTTCTCCAGGTAAGTTGGTGTATTAGCCTATGATATAGCTGAATATAATTACAGCAGAATAGTGTTTATTTTTAAACTACATATAATCAAACTGGACTGTCAAGGAAGTTGGAAAATAGGTCTAATGAATGACTTTGATTTTGGACATAATTAATCATTTTTTTTTCTTTTTCAGGGCTGAGGACTGAACTCGGGGCCTTGTGCGTGCTAGGCAAGCGCTCTGCTGCTGAGCTAAATCCCTAACCCCCATAATTAATCATTTAATCATTCCAAAATGCTGAGTCCTAGGTTATACCACACAACTGACTTAAAGGTAGTAAAGATGAACCAGACAAAAACTTCCCAGAGTTGTCACAAAGAGATATAGGTATGTATAAAAACATCAAGTATTGTAAAAAAGAACCATATTTGTTGTATGAACATTTTACTATGCTAGTAGACGATATTTGTGCAGGGTCTTCAAGAAAGACAAGGGTTTTCAGGGCAGGGAGGGTGAAAAAGTGTGAGGCAGAGTAAATAACATACAAACGAAAGGAGTTGGGATATCTTAAAATATTCCAAGAGTAGGAAGAAGTTAAATTATGGGGATCAAACTGGAGTAAGATTGGGGATGCAGTTACCTTTATAGGGAGACATGATTTGAAGCCAGGATGCTGTAGGATCTAACTTGCTTTGTAGGGCAATACCTCTGGTGACAGATACTAGAGGCAGAAGCCAGGGAAGTGGCAGTATCATCTGAGGTATTGATGGATGGAGAGACAGGAGGTGGGACGCTTTGGAATGGTATTGAAATGCCTTTAAGAATATCCTAGGAGGTTTAGAGCGGTGGCTCAGCAGTTATCGTGCTTGCTTGGCATGCGCAAGAATGCGGGTTCAAACCCCAGCACCATGTACACAATGAAGTATTGGAGCAACAGAAGCCACATGGAAAACTAAAATGAAATTAAATAAAACTGGTCCTCTCCTTCTCTCACTGGCCCTCTCTCTCTTAAAAAAAATATCCTAGGAACAGCACACATAATTTAACCTTTAGATTATTTTGAAGGAATAGATATTTCTACTTTTACCAGGTAAATTGTATGAGAGGCTGGCAGTTAGTTTTTATAAGGGATCTGTTTCTGAAATGAAACTCTGGAGCCCAAGATATATTTCTATTCCATATAAGAATGTTTATAACCCTAGACATTTTTTAATACAAAAAAGGGAAAGAAATGTAAACAGAAATCTACAGGCGGCAACAAAAAAGTGATAAAATCCTGAGGGTACGACACTGTTGTAGCTATACAACAGACACTGCCAGCTGAGTAATCAGTGAATACATTCACAGAAAGAAACCAAACGGCCATTTTGCTAGACAATGACAGCAAAGAACTAAAATGAGAAGTGGCAAAACAATTCATGTGAGATGAGAAACTAGAAGCCGGTAACAAATGGGAATGTCCTTGAAGCAGTTCCAGTTCAGCAACACTGAAGTCTACAAAATGGCAGAACTCCTCCTTTTGTCTTGATGAGATATGCAAAAGACAGTGACAGAGTGAAGGCCAGTGCTGGGTACCTAGCACTGGCCTTGTGCCTTTACAGACTCTCTTCAGAGGACATGCTTCAACTTCACCATTTCAGTTACACAGAAAAGGCTTTTTAAGGCCTGCCAGACATGTCCTACGACCTACAATTCGGAGAACATTTCTTCATCCCTAGGTCAAGTTCCCGGGCATTGGGAAAGAAAGGTCTGCTTTCAGAAGAAGCAGAGAATAACACTGAACTAACATACTCTGGTACTTCACTATCCCATATCTACTTGATAGCATTTATGTGTGAAATGATCTCTAGCAACAAGCAACACTGTTTAAAAATTTCCCCATTCTTTTGATTTTACAAAATGGAGTGAAGGCATAGATGAAACAAAGGGGAAAACCTTCTCTAGAGCATCCATCTTTTGCTCATCTAAAAGGGTGTATAAGGAACAGTCTGTTTACTTACAGACCAGAATAGTGACATTCCACCTTTTATCCAAAGACACAGAAGTCCCTTTAATATGAATCATGCCTACAATGTGCCTGTGAAACAATCAGGGGCCAGAGGAATAAGAAGGGCAGAGCTGGACAGCAGTGATGCACTTGACTTTTCCTCACTTAATCTGGACTCTAGTACAATTAGGGATCTTAAAGATTATTCATTATCAGCCTCCTAGTTTGAGAAATGGGGACAAAGACAAGATGCATTCTTCAAGGCTACAGAGCTGGCTAGGATCAGAGCCTCTTGCGCTTCCCGCTACTGCCTGATAAAGAAGTTGCTGGGAGTAAGGAGCTGATGCCCCTCCCAAATTCAGACTATGAACTGATGCAAAGACAGGGTATTTGCAGATGCATTTATGGTAAGGATGAAGGCAGGATACACTGGGCCCTAAATCCAATGACAGAGTCCTTATAAGAAAGAGAATGAACACATAGGGAAGGCAGTGTGGTGAGGGAAGCAGACACAGGAGACATGTCTACCAACATTCAGGATCATCAGCAACCACCAAAAGCCCAAAGAGGCAGGTGATGAGGTACAGTTCTGAGAGCCTCCAGAGGGAACCAAACTTGCTTGCACCTGGAATTTAGATTTCTGGCCTCCAGAACTATGAAATAATAAACTTCTGTTGTTTCAGGCTCAGAAGGTGAATACACTGGGTAAGGGGAGTTACTGCAAAAAGAATGAGGTAGTTTTGTTTTTTAAACTAGGTTTAAACCCAGGAGTGCTTTACCACTGAGCTATATTCCCAGTCCCTTTTTGTCCCCCAAGCAAGGATCTTTCCAACTTGCTAAGAGTCTCATTAAGTTGACCAGGTTTGCCTCCAACTAGTGATCCTCCTGCCTCAGCCTCCAGAATTGCTAGGATTACAGGAATGCACCACTCCACCCAGCTGAAAGGGGTGGTCTTAAGGGACATGGTGATTTAACCAGCGGTGGTTTTGTTTTATGTTTTGTACCAAGGATTGAACCCAGGGGGCACTCACTCAACCTCTGGGTCATCTCCAGCCATTTTTATTTTTTATTTTGTGACAAGGTCTTACTGAGTTGCTTAGGGCCTTGCTAAATTGTTGAGGCTGGCCTTGAACTTGTGATTCTTCTGCCTCAGCCTCCTAAGTCACTGGGATTATAGGCATGTGTTTCTGTGCCCAGCAAAACCAGTGTTTTTAAAGTAGTTTATAATGTTAGTATTGATTCTTTAATAAAAAAAAGTAACCTAAAATAAAAATAAATCTATGTTATGCAATATTACAAAAATCTAACTCAGGTTAAATTAAAATCTGCTTCTCAAAATACTTTTTTCTCTTTCACTATTCTCTGTCTACAAACTGGCAAGTTTGGAAGCTGGGACCTGAGCTAGTGATGCAGCTGCCAACCTTATGTATATTTATGTTAGAGTATATTCTTCTTTTTTTTTTTTTTAAAGTGAGAATGAATCAATTTTATTTATTTTTTCTTCTGGGTTTTGTTTCTCTGGCACTTAGTTGTGTATGTAGTGCTGGGGTTCAAACCCAGGTCCTTCTGCATGCCAGGCAAGTGCTCTACCACTGACTGAGCCACCTCTCCAGGCCTCATGGTATATTCTTAAAGTGGCCTTAGTCAATAAAAATACTGTTTTAAAAGGTCATATAAATGATAAACAGGCATAAAACTACACATACTGTGTATGTACACAATATACAGAAAAGTGACTGAAAAATACACTAAATGTTAAAAATGAGTGTTCTAGTCAGCGTTTTCACTGCTATGACCGAAGGACCTGGGAAGCACAATTTTAGGAGGAAAAGTTTATTTGGGGGCTCAGGGTTTCCGAGGTCTTAGTCCAGAGAAGGTTGGCCCCATTCTTTTGAGGCTCGAGGTGAGGCAGAACATCATGGGGAAGAGTGTGGCAGAGGGAAGTGGGTCAAGGCATGGCACCAGGAAGCAGAGAGAGAAACTCCATGCCAAATACAAAATATGTACCCCAAAGGCACGCCGCCTCCAATGACCCGCTTCCTCCAGCCGCACCCCACCTGCCTCCAGCTGCCAGGGGATTAACTCACCAATTGGTTTAAGGCTCTTATAACCCAGTCATTTCACCTCAGCCTTCCTGAATTGTCACATGTGACCTTTTGGGACAGCACACATTCAAACCATAACACTGAAGTATCTCTGATAGAATGAAGGGCTATTTAATTTTAACAATATTTTCTTGCATTTCCTCATATTGTATATTTTAAGCTTTACTTTATATATACTTTACTCAGTGTATAACTTTTATATACCTTTTGGTACTGGGAGTTGAACCCAAGGGCACTTAACCTGGAAAATGGAATTATAATTAAATAATAATTACAATTAAATAAAAAATTCTTAGCCTACCTTAATGCCCTTTAGCAACAAAATTACATTTTAAAAGTTTATTCTGCAAATGTACCATAGTACAATAAACAAAAGCTGTCCCACATTAATGTCTTTTTTCAGATGAGTTCATTTTAAATTCTATATATTGGTAAAATAAATAACACTCTCACCACAGGGGCCTTTTAGAAGGTGTAGATGTAAGTAAAGCTAAACTATGAATGAGTTCTATTAACAGAAGCAGCTGTTATGCTTTCAGGGCTCTGCTGCATCTCAAAGTTTTAGAATAGAAAAGCCTCTGAACAGAAAAGACTTTAAGTGGAAAAATTAGCATCAGTCGATGGACAGATTAAAATATTCATATTTGAGCATTTGAATTTTCAATCCCACTTCCCAAATGCATATGATATCCCACAGCACAGCTCATCACATGTGGATTTAGAAAAATTACAGAGTAAACCCTGACAAAGAGTCAGAGAACTTTGAACTGGAAGGAAGTATACCAGATCAGTCTTATTTTTCTGCAGGTGAGGACATGAACTTTACAGCAAGCCACAGGAGAACTGGCTTGTTCAGGTTGAACGAACTGGATAGAATTCAGGCTTCCTGACTCAGATCACAGGCTCAAAGGCATCTACCAGGAACAGCCATTATTCAGTTAGACATGATGCTATTCCACCTTCTTTTCAGATATATGATGCAAATCCCTAAGCAAAGAATCATCCAAGATCCTGTTAATTTCACAAGATTTTTCTGGAAGCAAAGATGTGATAGCATCAGTTATAGACCCATGACAGCCCAAGGACCACAGGCCACATCCTGTCCAGTGGCTTTTCATCCTTGGGAAAAGGAAATAGAATTGCTCTGGGGACAACCACAAGAACAATGACCTACCTTTTATCCCCCTGCGCACAGCAGAATCAAACACTGGAACTTCTCACTTGTACAACATCAATACACAGTCTAAGTCTACAGTGCAGCTCACCTGTCCTAGGAGAAGTAGTACCTCTTCACACACCAGCAAGAAAAAAGAAAGCAAGCTTCCAAATCATTACCAGGATGGTAAGATTCCTTTTTTCATTTACTTAAAGAAAGGAAACTCCATACCTGAGAATTCTGGACACCATGTACGGAATGTGGCCTAACATCAAGTCTTCCTCTCCCAAGGTCCTTTCTTGCAGAGCTTCTATATTTAAATGTTTTATTTACTTGCAACATGCCGTTACAAGACCCTACTTATGTGATAAAAAGGTATGAAGGATAACACTGGATTCAGAAGCTAAGTTTTCAGTATACTTTATCCTATCACTAAGCCTTAGAAACATCACAGGTTTATCACCCATCCAGTAAAATCTAGCCCTGAATAGAGTACTGCCATATTAGATTTAGCGCCAGTTTTATTATGTGGCAAGTGTAAAGCAAGCTTTGCTTCTTATGTCTATTACTTTTTGATCTTTCTGTGAAGACTGTGAAAAGAATGGAGACATAATTTTCTGGAATTATCATAGAAAAGCAGTAAAATTGCCAAGTTCTAAAAACATTAAAGGAAAAACAACTGAGAAACAGTGCTTCTCTTGAGACATGTCTCTTGACTGAATCCCATTGAGTTTACTGAATATTTTCTTCAACTCTATTTTAGTAATGAAGACAAAGAACAAGCACAAGAGGGCGGTGTTTGGTTTTTCTGGTCTACAGATTTCCTAGTTTCCTGATGGAATTATCAAAGCAAGGGATAAATCAATCCCAGTGGAAACTGGTACTTGGAGAGTGAACTGCATTAACCAGTTCGAGTGCTACTAAGGCACTGGTGCTGGTGTGCTTCTTCAGGTCATTTGCCTCACCTTTATCTGGGTGGTAGCCACACCACCCTCTTTCTGTTCTGTCAGCCTTTGCTGACAGATTTGTAAAGTGATCTAAATTTGTTAAGTTTTTCACAGTTGGTTGACCAAAAGTTTATTACAAAAGGAAGATTAACAGAATAGGATTGAAAAGGACCAATTCATCATCTGCATGGTTTTCCTTAGGATCAATACTATGCTTCTTCAAAATGACTACCTCATGCTAAAGGGATATTGTCTGGATCTAAAATGAGAACTGGTATTTCTGGGGATCAATCTAAATTCTTGACCTCAGCAAGTAGCAAACCAGCACAGAGCAGCATAGATTCTTTTAAGAATCAGAGGTGCATTGATCTGTGATTATCTTGATACTTCCCTGAAGGCAGAGGGAAAAGCACAATACTTTACCTAGGAATATTTAACTTTTTCTTAAACACAGCTTTTTACTTCCTGAGTCTTGGGGCTGTTACCATTTTTAGTGGGAGTCAATCCAACCATGAGCACATTGGGCGGGGGATGTAGCTCAGTGGTAGAGCATTGTCCAGTATGTAGGAGGCACTGGGATCAATCCCCAGTATGGTGAAAACAAAACAAAAAACTATCAGCACAAATAGACAAATGAGTCTTCAATTGCCTTTTAATTCTGATAACATTTGATAAAACGTGTTACTTATATTAATAATGCCTGACCTAAAAGGCAACTACACCTCAGTTAAATAAACTGCAAAACGCTACTACAGAACAAAGGTATTTTGATGACAAAATAAAGTTTCCATTCTCAGTAAGATGATGATGGCTATATGAGTCTCAAGATGCTTAGAACCAAGAAAAAAAAAAAAAAGATGCTTAGAACTGGGCTGGAGCAGTGGCTTAGCCGTTGCAGCGCTTGCCTGGCATGCGCAAGGATGTGAGTTCAAACCCCAGCACCATGTACACAAACAATGTCTTGGAGGAACGGAAGTCACATAAAAAACTAAATAAAAATTGCTTCTCTCTTTCTCTCTCTCTCTCTCATTGTCCCTTCTTTAAAAAAAAAAAAAAAGATGCTTAGAACCATAGCTTAGTATGGACTTTTAATGAATAGCATGTAAAAAAAAAAAAAAACAGTATGTGGATGGGACACTAGTACGATCAGATTTCTATGATAAACAGTCTTTCAAAGCATAGTCTACAGACCACTTTTTGATGCTCATACCACTAAAATTACACAGTGTATTCAAGCTTCCTCAACCAAAAGGCAACCAAGTAGGATACTGACTCACAAGCTGACATCCTACCAATTGAGATTTTCAAATATCAAGCACATATGCAAACCTTTGTACATGTTGTGAATACTGAATCTAACAATGACTTTTTGATTTTTAATTGCTTTTATTGTTAACAATGACTTCTTAATGCACTATTATAAGGGTCAAGAACACATTTTATTTTGTTAATAATGTATCCCCTAGTCTATCAAAATGACTGATACAAACTGGAAGCTTAAATATTTGTTTTAAAAAGAAAAAGCTCAATAGTTTTCTGTAATAGTTTTCCAGTTAGTCCATACATTGATCTTCCTCAATACTAATGTTTATAATATGATGCCTATCATTCAGTTTCTAAGATGAACACAATATGCCTCATTGGTGACTCTTTACATACAATACCAATATTTACCTATGATTCGTTTCTTTGTAAACTGTGGCCAGCAAATAGTAAGAGGAATGTGAATCTTTTGTCCTGTTTAATTGGCTGAGAGCTAGGGAAACAGGAATACATTGTTTGCACAAAATCAAACTGCTGGCAAAGCACCTATATGAGGTTGGGGAAAACTTTTAATATGCCTCAAAAACATCATGATAATTTCTCTTTCAGCTATTTCTGTTTGACCAAAAAGGAACCAGGAAGTATAATTTGCCAATTTTAAAATGCATTTAAGGACAGTTCATCTTCTTATTGGCTATGAGAAATGGACTGGGATAACTTTACCTGTCAATAAGTGGGAAAGTTTTCTTGTTTTTTCCTCAAATAGTCTAATGGATTGAAATGAGGTCATGTCCAGGCTCCTGCTGTCTCACATAAATGTTAAGAACTTCCTTCTATTTGCAGAGATACAGGAGGTGTAGTTCATTATGTTCCACTCAAGTCATTCCACAAGGATATGAAAAAGGATGGACTCTTTTTAAAATTCAACTTCCAGTATCTATTAATTCCAGAATTTATAGTGTATTCTTCTAGCATTTTCTATCCTAGACCAGCAATGACATCAGAAGGAAAGGAAAGAAAGGCCAGAGTGCCAGGGGTTGCAGTGATGGCAAAAGAACCTGAGGAGGGCGGAGTGCGCGCATTTTCGTCCTCATTTAGACTAGGACTAGCACAAACAGTTTTCAAGGACTCACCTCTATTCCCACAAAATAGTTTTTATGAGTACCATGATCAGGCTAAGGGAAAACAGCACTGAGACATATGAAAGTACTTTTTCTGCTATCTCTGAATCATTTTGATTGGATCTCTTTAAAATGTTCAATTATTATTTATCCCTGAACTGAACTTTACAACTTTAACAAAATAGAAAACACTAACATGTCTGGTGGGAGAGAGCACTTTGTAATTTTGGTGAAGTTGTAGTGTTTTTTAAATCTTTAATTCAACTGTGTTCAAGTACCACCTAATACTCTTAGACCTTATGCACAGGAATACATTAGCCTATAGGCCTCCTGAATACAACCAAATCCTCGCCCAAATAAGTACGTGAAATACACCACTGAAATGTTGGGTAAAATTTACTTGGCACATAGTGAAATAATTAATTCTGGCAAAGACTGCCTACATTTTCATCCTAACCAAGCACCTATGTAATAAAAGTCAGTAGGAACAATACATTTTATAATTTTAAAAATAATGTACCCTTGTAGTGTGAATCAGCAAAAAATAAAAAGGGATCAGAAGACTTTTAAACAATGGAAATGGCTAGAATTTCAAGATATTTTCTTGAACATGAAGAAAAGGGAATCATATTTAGGCTCTTAGCTTTAAAATGAAAGGCTGGAAAGATTTTTCAAACAGGTTTAAATTTTTTAATTCATAAGATATTTTATAAATATTAATATGAAATTCACCTCCACCCCCCCAAAACATTTGAATCACTGGCGTTAAAAACCCTATTATTTCTGTTTTATAAATGGGAGAAAAGTGGCACAAACTAGAAACTGGATTTTAAAATTTTTGCTTCTCAGAACACACTGTGACATGGATGCAAACCAAAGTGCTTGAAAAAGACAAACGTTGTGACTGTGGCAATGCAAGGCCATTTCCCAATCTGACTGCAGCCTACTCACCCAGCCTTGTTTCCTGCCTGATGAGCAAATACACAGGGTGCCTCATTTTCCATGCCACTGTGCCATTGTACATGCCGCTCCCTTCTTCCTCTTCTCAGCCCGCCCAAACCATCCTGCTTCTACAGGACCCAAAGCCAGTGCTTCCACAGTGTCGACTCACACTGCTCTCCTCTGTGTTCTTACTACACCCTCTGGTAGGACCCAACTCTCATGTGACTTTAACCTGATCTCTCCATAGGCTTGAGGCCACAGGGCTAGAATCTTCATATAGTATTTGGCACACAAAAAGAATGACTTTTCTCTCTCTTGAGGTGAGGTCTCACTATTTTGCCTACACTGGCCTCAAACTCCTAGGCTCAAATAATCCTCCTACCTCAGCTTCCTGAATAGCTGGGACTATTGGTGTACATCATCATAACTGGCTTGAATGTCTTTCTTTTGAATAAAAAAATGCTAAGGAGACTTTTATTGACTGAGGCTAAGGAGTAAAAACAACAATAACAACAAAACCCCCCCCCCCCACAAAATACCAGTAATTGTTCGGAAATTTCCATTTGAAGAAATCCAGAATTCCTTTACTAGTTTAATAATGTTATTCTTACTAGTAACAGGAAGAATACATCTATTGAAGACCTAGCTTTATGTCATGCACTGTGATGAACATTTCACCATCATTAAATCATAGCACTTCTAGAGACTGGTATGGCATTTATAGTCATTTTATACAAAAGCAACCTGCCTAAGGCTGCCTAAGAGTACCTGAGTAAGGGTGCTGGGGCTGGAGCTCCACTCATTCTAACTTCAAAGTCTGTGTTCTTAACCACTATGTCATCAAAAACAAATGAAAATATGCCAAACTATTCAACATTTATGGCAAATAATTTTCAAAGTATTATTACTGCTCTTAACCTTTATCTTTGTATGTTCATGATGTTTTACTTTATAATAATACAATTTGTTTCTTCTTTTACTTAATATTATTTCATTTACATTTTTCAAGTTTATATAAACCATAGCTATCATTTTAGCACAACATTAAACTTGATAAATTCACTGTTATTGACTTAGCCATTTGGTATAAAACTATCACACTTAAATGTAAAGAAGCTGAAAAACAATTCACTGGATTTTCTATCCAAACAAAATCATCACTATCTTGGCTCAGACATATGGCCTCTGAGATCCTAGATGTGAGGGGGAGATTTTCTTCAGTGAGTTTGCTCAATCTGGCAGCAATAAAGGAAAACATGCAATGTAAGTTTCTTTGTAGCTGTAAATCAGTGCAGAAAGTTTAGAGAAAAACTGAAAGAATAAGAAATCAATTTCTCCTAAGCAGTAAGAATATAAGTTTTTAGTTTTCTCATTTTACAAAGAAGAAGAAAGTAATTCTCATTACCTACACTGATAAAATGGTTCACCTGAACAATGACGTCTTTGCATTTTCAGACTGTGAAACACTCAAGGTATTTTATTACTCTACTATATAAACACAGAACTGGAGGGAACCATAAATAAGGTGATTGCTACATAAGATACTAAAATAAATTATGAGGATATGCATAAAAATTCAATCCTAGGAAGACTGGTCTTCCGACAGTTTCGTTATCATGGATTTTGTTCTTTGAAGTCAGTCTGTTCCTGTAATGCTAAGCACCAATTATTGTCCAAAGATTTAATTCTAGGGTGGGTAATATTTTCCTACCCAAAGCAATGTAGTCTCAGAGGGAACAAAGGCTCCACACAAACAAGAGATTACTTAGAATCATAGAGTGATACAGTTTTAGGAGCTCCAAGGACTGCTAAAAATTACATAATATTTACTAATTGTTTGAAAAATATATATTAAATTTTTAAAAAGAAATAAGCATACAACTTTATTCATTAAGTATAAGAAACACTAAAGCACAGACTTTGGTTTTGCATTATGGTTAACTAAGAAGCAACAAAACAGAGACAGTGGATAGAGGGTGTGCTCAAAAGCAGAGCATGAAAAAAATGCAGAGCATGAGAGGGAAGAAAGACACGCAGAGAAGTTTTTCCTGGCTAACTAAAGAACAGGAAGGAAGGAAGACGATGATACAGAAAGAAGTGCAGGAGGGAAAAAGAAATTAAATTACAGGCGCCTGGGAAGAATAAGAGATGAATAAAGAAACAGAAGAGAAGGAAGGGACTGAGAGTTCAATGAAAGAAGGGATTTTGCCTCATTTTTTTTTCCTTAAAGAGAGGACAGTGAGAGAGAGAATCAATCTTATCTAGTCTTTCCCGTAGCTTTCATTGCTCCGACTCTCCATTGTGTATGTGGTGCTGGGGTTCAAACCCATATCCTCACGCATGCCAGGCAAGCACCGTAATCACTGAGCCACTGCTCCAGCATTCATTTTTGTACATCAACTCTGAGCACAAAGCTTGGCACACACTCGGTAAATGTTTAGCAAGTCCAAAGTAAGGAAATAAGGGTTGAAAGTTCACTGAATACACTTTATTAAAAAATCATATTTGTTGGTTTGTATGACTGTGGCTTCTAAATAAGCAATTTAATCCCATATCTTCTGTGAATTTACCTGTATTACTCAGCCCCTTTGAATTATAATTTCTTGGTTTTAAAAAAATGAACTGCTTGAACTACATGATATTTATACGTATTTTATACATATGTATATAAAATTAAAGAAAACTTGGCTTCGAGGATAAGAAATTGGGAGGACTTTCTGGCTAAATTTTTTAAAATTTAGCAATGGTAATTAAAGGTAACAAAATAATGGAAGCAGCATCAAGAAAACAGGGCAGGTTAATATTTTTTGAAAATTGCTATCAAAAGAACACAGAAGCAGCTGATACTCCACAGGCCCTTCAAGCTTGAACCTGAGTCTCTTTAGTCCTTACACACAGGAAGGCATACACTGTGTATCATCTTATCCTCATACTTCAGCATATTCCAGAGTCTTGGGACTGGGAAAAGAAGTGCTCCCTGCAGGCCAGGGTTTGGTGACAGGCAAAACACTAGGGAAGCTTTGCATTGCAGATGTCTGAACCGCACCCAGTCTACAGTTAAATATAGAATTCAATTTCTGGAACTATTGGTTGTCTTAACCTTCACAGTCTCCGTATTCAATGAAAAAAATTAAAAGCAAAAAGGAGAAAGGAAAGAGACTGAAACCAAAATCCAAGTATTAATAAACTGTCCTGGGAAGAATTCCAAAGTGCAGTAAAGACCAAGAGAATTAAATTACAGAAACCTCAAGCTACATTCTAGAAATATACTTTACCAGCTGATTTCTCTATCTTATGTGAATTCTCCCAGAATGTGTAGCACACATACATAAAATCCATTTGTGTATTAGACACACCTCTCAAATTCAGGTTATTTACATGTCAGGTTAATAGCAGGGACACTGAATTTACAGGTATGATTTGATTTCGGTTTGTTATAGTATTGTGGTTGTGATGCTATTTTTGTTCATGAAGACAGGCTTACTCTAAGAACCTATTTTTAGATGCTTAAATTTGGGGGGAAGAGATGTTCACTGTCAAGTTAAAGTTTCTAATATGATCTCTGCCTGCTGGGGACAATACTTTGAATTAATTTTAAAAAGTTGTTCTGCAGATTGTGCAAATTAAAACAGCAAATAAAAATAAAAAAGTTTTCCATTTATAATTTCAGGGTTCTGGGTTTATTAATTTTTATACTGAGGATGAGGGATAGGGGTAGGTGCAACAGGCAGTTCTCACTCTTCTGTGTCCCTGTCACAGAACTAACACACTAGATATATACCTCTTCCCAAGACTAAAAGAATACCCAGGATTAATAAGGCACGAGGTACATTAGAAGCCTCACTACTAGGTCATAAAGCCCTCAGAACTGATGACACGAAATCCTTTTCTGGGTCTAGGGCCATCATCCCTTTATTCCTTTCATCCTAAACTGTTTCGATTCTCTTGTCCCTAGCACTTTGCCTCATAGCTAGGAAACACTCTACTCAATGAATGAACGAAAGAACAGGCTCACAAACTGAGTCGCATTTGGATTTTACATCATTTTAGTTTAGACATTTATAACATATGAAACAGACCTCTTCCCCTTTGCTAAAATATAAACTACTTGAGCACACCTAGCTTAGTGCTAACACATACTTAGCAAATGCTTTATAAATAAATGATCAAATGAATACATATTAGTTGATAATCTCTTCTATTTTATCCATTAAAATCTAGTCAGGTCTGCAAGGTGTAGTGGCCCATGCCTGTAATCACAGTGATTAGGAAGACTAAGGCAGGAAAATCCCAAGTTGGAGGCCAGCCTCAGCAATTTAGTGAGGCCCTGAGCAACTCAGCAAGACTTTGTCTCAAAATAAAAAAAAAAAAAGGGCTGGGAATGTGCCTCCATGGTAAAGTGCCCCTGGGTTCAATCCCCAGTACAACAAACAAACAAGCAAACAAAAAACCAACTAGTCAGGACTACTTTAAAAATTAACAACAAAACCCTTCTTACTCATGAAAAATCTCCAACCTATACTAGCATATACGCCCATGATTCCCCACACAACCTATCATCCAATACGAACAATTGTCAATCATTTTTCCATTTTTATTTCATCTTCTCCCCACTGAAATTCCCATACATTCTTAAGGAAACAGAACTCTGCACTATTATGTTAATCTAGTAGCATCCAATGTCAGTTAACAAAGGCCAAGTCCCTGTGTTGAAAACAAAGGTGCGCATCCTCATGAAAATTCCATTCTTCTCAGTTTACAAGGAGAACTCAAATTCGTGATTATCACCGTCCAGAGATCTGCACATGGCTTGGACATTTAGTAGGCTTGTGGCCCTAGGAAGTTACTCCACTTCTTTTGAGCTTTGGCTGCCTCATTTGAAAAAGAACTACAGCGAAGATTAAATGTGGCGGGTAAATACATATGAAGGTCCTAATAATGCATTAAATAAATGTTTCCTTTTTTAAAAGCAGCTTTACTGAGATATAATTCCTATACTAAACAAGTCAGTCATTTGAAGCATCTAATTTAATAGCTTTTAGTATATTCATAAAGTTATGCAAGTACCACCACAGTCAATTTTAGAAAGTTTCTTCACCCCCCTAAAGAAGTAACACTCCTTAAATGCCCTCTGGTCCCCAGGTCCTTTATCTTTCCCAGGCATAAGCAATTACTAATCTATTTTCTGTTTCTACAGATTTGATTATTCTAGATATTTTCTATAAATGGAATCATAATATTTTCCTTTGTGATAATAAATGCTTCTGAAACTAAATTTGGGGGCATACAAGGCAATGTACCCAGGGGTGCTATACCACTGTGCTATATATCCCCAGTCCTTTTTATTTTTATTTTGTGACAGGGTCTCTCTTAAGTTGCTGAGGCTGGCCTCAAATTTGGGAAACTCTTGCCTCAGCCTCTAAAGTAGCTGGCATTACAGATGTGTGCCACTGTGACTGGCTGGAACTGAATATTTTAAAAGTCAAATATGTGAAATAAACAATGAAATAGGTCAGAGAAGAGGAACATGAAGAAAACTCATGTGCACATGTGTATGAGTCTATTCATATAAATGAATGATGCATATTTACCATAAGCCAGGCACTAAGATATTGCTAGGGAGAATACATATTGTTCAGGTACTTTGGATATGGCAAGAAACAGGAAAACAGAGAGTGAGTCTGTACATGTTAGTCAGTAGGTAGTCTGCAGACAGTCTCCTCTGAATGCTTCATTTTCTTCATTCAAATAGGAAGCAAGGTCATTACAAGAGAATGAGGATGCGGACTTTGCAGAGAAAGAACAAAGTGTGAAATAATCATTTAGGAGAGAGGCAAAGAATGAGCCAGGAAAGCATGGCATGATTGCCTGGCAGAATTAAAGATCTACTTGAGGTTCATGGTCATGAATTTAAAATGAGATAAGTCAGCAGGGTTTGAAGGTTTTCTCCATCCACATTTAGCTGCAACAATACAGAAACTACGTAAGTGGAGCGATTTAACCACAGTTCCTTCACATTTGTGGCTTTAACTATACCTAATTTATTGATAACTTCTAAATCTCCACATCTAGTACCACTGAAATCTCCTAACACTAAAATTGAGAAGTAACTTCACAGGCAAAGCTCTAAGCTGGAGGAACTCAGATCGTATAAGAACACTGATTCAGGGCTAACTACGTGGAAGGCATTCTACCATATGCTTTACACATACCATTTCAAAGAATTCTCATAACTCTTCTCATAAATAACCATTTCCACTTTATAGAAACCCCAAATTCCCAAAGATTAGCATATGGTAGCTGGGACTGTGTTTATCTGACCCTGAATCTATCCTCTTTTTACTTTACCATCATATTTACTCTTCTATTAATCAGTATGGCAGTTGGAGTCAGAGATGTTGAATGATTAGCTTAAGGCCAAACTGTTTTCTAATGGCACAGATGCTGGCTCCCACATGAATGCTCTGTGACCATCACCATGCTAAGCTCCCCTTTACCTTCCCTGCTCTGTCATTCCTATGATCACTCTGTAGCTAGTTAGGTTTTTTTCTCTTGAAAATCTTCTCGCTAAATTCTATCTTCTAAGCCATGTCCTGTCCCTTTGCTTCACACTATAGTTGAGGTCCCTATCAGTCATGCACAGGTTTAGTCCAACTGCCTCTAAAGTGGCTCCATCAATCCCCTGCTGTAACACATTTGCATCCAGAATAGTCATCACTTCCTTTACCTGAGGCTCTTATGAATAAAGTACCTAAAACATAGAACTATGAAGATCAATTTTATGTAACTACAAATAAGAACAATAAGAATATGCACCCTAAACCCTATCTGAATGTAAGCTCTTACTGCCTTAAGATTTATGGAGGCAAACATTATGACTAACATATCACATTCATTTCCCTTCATAATATGCATATGGTATATGTTCAACGACCATCTGGTTGGCTTTTCTTTTGCAGAAGTTATTAACAAGGCTGATCCTAAGATTCTTAGGAAATGTAAGGGACCCAAAACAGCTAGAAAAATCTTAAAAAGAAGAGCAAAGTGGAGAACTCACATTTCCCAATTTCAAATTTTACTACAATGCTACAGTAATCACGACAATGTGTATGTCACAAGGACAAAGAGATCAATGAAATAGAATTGATTGACAGTTGAATAATATTTATTTGTGAATGTGTATGGTGCTGGGCATCAAATCCAGGACCTTCTGTGTGCTAGACAAGCACTCTACCACTGAGCCACACCCCCTGTTATCAGTCAAGTGATTTTTGGAAATAGTACCAAGACTGACTGATAAGAAAAGAACATGGTTTTTAAGAGTGTTGGGTCAATTGGATATTCAAATCAAAAAGAATATGGTTGGATCCCTATACAAAAGTTATCTACAGATGGATCAAAATCCTAAATGTAAGAGCTAAAAATATAAAACAGAAGAAAATAGGATTACATATTGATTACCTTGGTTTTTGCAAAGTTTTCTTACATATAACACTAAAAACCCAATTGCACTTCATCAAAATTAACAACTTACACATCCCAAAGAGCACCATCAACAATGTATAAAATAACCCATGGAATGGGAGAAAATGTTTGGAAATCACTTATCTGTTGTACTTAGAATATATAAATAATGATTGTCATTCATTATAAAAGAAAATCCAATTAAAAAAAATACAGGCAAAGAATTGGAATAGACACTTCTCCAAAGAAGATATAATGCACAAATGGTCAATAAGCACAATAAAAGGGGCTCAACATCATTTATCAAGGAAGCACAACTAACACTGCAATAATATATATCTTTACCCCCACACTAAGCTACACCACAAAAGACAGATTAATAACATCTTGGTGAGAAACAGTAACCCTCACACAGAGCTGGGTACAATGTAAAATGATATCACCTCTTTAAAAACAAGCTTGGTGGGCTGGAGCAGTGGCTCAGCGGTTACAGCACTTGCCTGGCATGAGCAAGAACGTGGTTCAAACCCTAGCACCAGGTACACAACGAAGTGTCAGAGCAACGAAAAACACATGGAAAACTAAATAAAATTGATTATCTCTTTCTCTCACTGTCCCCTCTCTCTTAAAAAACAAAACAAAACAAAACAAAAACAACAACAAAAGAAAACAAGTTTGGCAGTCCTCAAAAGGCAAAATGTAGAGTGTATGATGTTGGGGTCTGACCTTCTCTCCCTTTCATCGGCTGCCCTGGAGTGATCACGTTACTGTCTGCATGGCTCCTTCAAGGCTGGATTGTGCTTTGTTGAGCTTGCTATTGTCGTGCAAAGGTGAAACAGGGTGGGTCAGAATGTATTGACCACAGAATGTTCCTGACTTTTGTCTCTACTCGAAATCTGCAAAACCCCTGGCAACTCCCTTAGAAGAATGATTATTGATTCCTTGGCTGTCTCCCCTCCCTATAAAAACCCGTGTGCCTTAGTAATAAACGGATTCTGGGCTGCCATCCTCTGCGTGTGGTTGACTCGTTTCTCCGCCGAGAGGGAAGGGACCCCAGCTAGGAGGGTTCGGGGTTCAGCCGTCGGCTGATCGGCTCCTGGGGGACAATCCACCTGGTCCAGATTGTCCCGCCCGCGCCTCTGGGATGGACCTCTGAGGTAGCAACAGTATGAGTCAGCAATTCCAGTACTACACAAATGTTCAGTAGCAGCAATACTGCTAATAGCCAAAATGTAGAAACAATTCCAAATGTTCATCGACTGATAAGTGGTTAAGTAGTATGTGTTCTATCCACATAATAGAATATTATTTAGCAATAAAAAAGAAACACAATACCAACATATGGTATAACATGCATGGATCTTGAAAATACTATTCTGCCGAGTGTAGTGACACATGCCTGTAATCCCAGTGAATCAGGAGGCTTAGGCAGGAGGATCACCAAGTAACACAGTAACACAGAGAGACCCTCAGCAATTTAGTAAGACCCTGTGTCTCAAAATAAAAATTAGAGAGGACATAGTTCAGTGGTGAAGCACCCTTGGTTCAATTCCCAGTGCCAATATGTTGCCTAGTGATAAAACCACACATGATTCATTCAAAAAACTGTAATGTCCAGAACAGGCAAATCTAGAAACATAGAGAGTTTAATGCTTATGTAAGACTGGAAGGGACTGGGAGAGAAAAAGAGCCTCTCCTTCTGGGTCCAAAGATGGTTCTGGATTGATAAAAATACTCTAGAAGTAATAGTTGCATAACTGTGAGGGAGTCTAATAGAGGAAAGAGAAAGGGAGAGGAGAGATGGGAGGAAAAGGGGGGGATAAAAAAGTATATTTTGCACCTCTAAGATACTAAGTAATTCCCATGCAATCAATAAAAACTGGAAAAGTAAAAAAAACATAATCAAATGGAAATCAGTAGAAGAAAGGTACCAGGGCAGGAAGAGGTGAGAAAGGGGGGAAGTGCTGGGACAAGATACTGGCCAAATTATACTGTTACACTATGTGCATGTATGAATATGTAATAACAAATCCCATCATTATGTACAATTATTAATGTACCAATAAATAAACCCCTAACAGAATGTACTATTTATTTTTTTTAAGAGAGAGAAGGTGGGAGAGAGAATCAATTTTTATTTAGTTTTTTCATGTGGCTTTCATTGATCTGATACTTGGTTGTGAATGTGGTTTTTGGGTTCAAATGCATATCCTCATTCATGCCAGGCAAGCTCCACAACCGCTGAGCAACTGCCCCCACCCTGAAATATACTATTTAAATAGGTGAACTGGAGGTCAGCCTGGAGGAGGACACCTTCCCGCCTGGATCCACCCCACAGGCCCAGAACTCTGGTCTGGGCTTCCAGGCACCCAGGACAGCCCTGAGCAGGACCCCATTGCCCGGAGATGTTCCACCTACCTGCCTTGTGGGCCAGAACTCTGATACTGAACAAGCAGGTGCGTAGGACATACTGAGGACCCCAGCTAAAGACATCCCACCACAGCACATATATGCCAAGACCAGATATACTGGGCCCGTTCCCACCACCAAGGACCTTAGGTCCTATTGCTCTGTGCAGGCAGGCCCATTCAGGCCTGCTCTGCATCTCCTAGACTACAGGACACAGTGACGCACCCCTGCCATGTTACAGATCCATGCTCTGAAGCCTAGACGGAAAAGGCGAAGCAAAACAAAGCTCCAGGCAGAAGTGGACTCAGAGGGTGGTGTCTGACCTGACACTTTAACCTGAAAGGAGAAGCACCTGAAGACCTGCTTTCCTTCAGCACACAGAATCTCAACTGAAAGGTGTCCACAGAGAGGGAGCAGGAAGAAAACTTAGAAAAAAATTATCATGATCTGATTACTAAAAGGAACAGTAAACTAAAAGAAGAAATGATGAAGGGACTGAGAAAACGAGAGATAAAAAACTCTATTATCAAAGAAATAGAAATACTAAAAAAGTAAGTAACAGAGCTAAAATCTTCAGTCAATCACATCACAGGAATGACAGAAGAATTTAATAATAGACTCACTTCTATAGAAAATAGAACCTCAACTCTCGAAAAAAGAAATTCTGACAGTGAGGGTAGGCTGAGTAAGCCTGAGTGCACAATGACAAAAAAGAAAAACTCGCAAAGCAAAAGCAGAATTTTCAAAATGTCTGGGACAAAATCAGAAGATTTAATCAAAGAGTAATTGGGTACAAGAAGAAATCTAAATGTAAACGAACAGCATAAAGAACATTCTCAATGAAACAGCTAAAGAAAAAATTTCCCATATTAAAATAGATATGCTCATCCAGGAAGCTTATAGGATACCCAATAGGCCTAATCAAAGGAGAAGTTCACTGAGACACAGCATATTCAAAATGTGTAACAGGGAAATCAAGGAAAGAATATTAAAAGCTGCAAGAGAGAAATGCCAAATCACATTCAGAGGCAAACCAATGAGGATCACATCTGACTTTTCAACTCAGATCCTAGAAGCAAGAAGATTCTGGAAGGAGATATTTCAATCTCTGAATGACCACAACTGGCAGCTGAGAATACTATACTCAGCAAAATTCAACTTTAAATTCAAAGGATAAAAAAGAATATTTCAGGATAAGATTAAACTTGCAGGATACATGACCAGAAAACCAACATTACAAAGAATTCTCAGAGATAAGATAAACTCCAGATAGAAGAACAAGTCAACAATACTCAAAACCCACAAACAGGAAATTCAATAAAAGTACACACTATCAAAAAGACAACCAAGACAGCCCAGAACTCACTAATAAAACATGATGACAATGAACTACAAGCACATAACTATCCTAACACTGAATGTGAATGGTCTCAATGCAACAATCAAATGATAGATTAGCAGACTGGACCAAAAAACATAATCCAAGAATATGCTGCTTACAGGAGACCTATCTTACAGTCAAAGACATCCACAGATTGAGGGTGAAAGGATGGAAGAAAATTTACTAGGCTTTTGGCCCAAGAAAACAAACAGATGTTGCAATACTTATATCCACCAAAGTACATTTCAACCAAAATTTAATCAAAAGAGATAAAGAAGGCCACGACATCCTAGTAAAGAGACAATACATCAGGAAGATATAACACAGTGAATAATTATGCTCCAAACACCAATGCTCCCAAGTATGTGGAAAAAATACTCCCTAACATAAACCACTTATGGAGCCCAACATGATAATACTGGGAGACTTTAATACTCCTCTATCACCAACAGGCAGATCCCCAAAGGAAATAAACAATAAAGCAATCTCCAGCCTAAACAACTCCATAAATCAAGTGGACTTAACAGACAGTTATAGAATATTACACCCCAAAATGCCTGAGTTTTAACATGGTTCCTTCTCCAAAAGAGATGATATTCTAGTTCACAAGGGAAATCTCAGCAAATATAAAATGCTAGATAGTATCCCATGTATCCTATCAGACCGCGACACAATGATCCTAGCAATTAACACCAAAACTTGTAACAGAACTACATGTATACCTGGAGATTGAATAATACCCTATTAAATGTAGAATGGATCCATGAAGACCTGAGAGCAGAAATCAAGAAATACTTTGAAACAAATGAGAACAAAGACAAAATATATCAAAATCTCTGGAACAGAATGAAAGCATTCTTAAGGGGAAAAGTTATAGCACTGAGTGCCTACATTAAAAATCAGCAGAGGGGCTGGAGCGGTGGCTCAATGGTTTCGGCGCTTGCCTGGCAAGCAGGAGGACCGGAGTTCAAACCCCAGCACCACGTACTCAACTAGGTGTTGGAGCAACCAAGGCCTTGTGAAAAACTAAAATAAAGTTGTTTCTCTCTTTCTCTGTCTCTCTCACTGTCCCTCTCTCTTTAAAAAAATTAAAAAAAAATCAGCAGAGATCCCAAATAAGTTTATTCTCCACCTCAAATTCTTGTAAAAGAATAATCTAATCTTAAAGTCAGCAGAAGGCAGAAAATAATCAAGATCATAGCTAAAATCAGTGAAATAGAAAACAAACAAACAATAAAAAGAATAAATAAAACAAAAAGCTAGTTCTTCGAAAAATAGCCAATCTCACTAAAAGAAGCAAATCAACAAAATCACCAATGAAAAGGAGTGATCGCCACTGACCCCGCAGAAATTCAAGGGATTATCAGAACCCATTTTAAAAAACTACATGCTTCTAAATCAGATAATCTGGATGACATGGACAAATATCTAGACATATACAACATTCCCTAATTGACTCAGGGTGACAGTGAAAGGCTAAATAGCCCCATAACAGGCACTGAAATCAATACAGCAATGAAAAGCCTTCTAAAGAAAAACCCAGGATCCCATGGATTCCCCACTGAATTTCGCCATACTTATGAGGAGTAGTTAACAACACCTCTCCTCATTAAGCTATTCCAAGAAATTGTAAAGGAGGGAACTCTCCCATTTTTTTTTTATGAGGGAACCATAACCCTGATAGCAAAACCCAACAAAAACACATAAAAACCCCAGAAAATTACAGACCAGTATCTCTGATGAACATTGGTGCAAAAATCCTTAATAAGGATCTAGCAAGCAGCATTCAAAAACACATCAAAATGATAATTCATCACAATCAAGTGGGCTTCATTCCAGGTATGAATGGCTGGTTCAACATATGCAATTCAATAATGTGATTCATCACTTAAACAGAATTAGGGACAAAAACCATATTATCATTTCAATTGATGTACAAAAGGCCTTTGAAAAAATCTAGCACCCATATATGCAAAAATAATAGAGTAGATAGGGATCTAAGGAATATATCTTAACTATGTAATGGCCATATACGTCAAACCCTCAGCAAGTATAATACTAAATAGAGAAAAGCTGAAAGCATTTCCACTAAACACAGGAACAAGACAAGACTGTCCATTCTTACCACATTTATTCAATAAAGTCCTCGAGACCCTTGCCAGAGCAATCAGGTAAGAGAAGGAAATCAAAAGGATAAGAATAGGAAGAGAGAAAATCAAATTATCCCTTTTTGCCAGCAACATGATCTTATATCTGGAAGATCCAAAAAACTCCACCAGAAAAATGCCTGAGCTTATAAACAGATTTAATGAAGTGGCAGGCTACAAGATCAATGCCCATAAATCAATAGCTTTCCTATAAACTAACAATAACAGGGGAGAAGAAAAAACCAGGAAATCAGTCCCATTCACAGTAGCCTCAAAAAGATTACAATACTTGGGAATTAATCCAACAAGGGAAGTAAAAGTCTTCTACAATGAAAACTATTGAGAACTGAAGAAATAGATTGAAGAAGACTTGAGAAGACGGAAAGATGGTCCAGCTCTTGGTTAGGTAGAATTAATGTAATTAAAATGGCCATTCTGTCAAAAGTGTTACACAGATTCAATGCAATCCCCATCAAGATACCAATGTCATTCTTTACAGATATAGAAAAAGCAATTCTCAAATTCATTTGGAACAAGAAACCCAGAATAGCTAACACTTTACAAAGAAAGAAAGACAAAACAGGTGGTTTTGCAATACCAGATCTAAAAACTATACTATAGAACTGTGGTAATGAAAACAGCATGATACAGGTATCAAAATAGGAATGAAGATGAATGGAATAGAACACTCTGAGCGAAGCCCACAAATCTTTAAACATCTGATCTTTGACAAAGGGGGTCAAAATATAACATGGAGGAAAGACAGCCTATTCAACAAATGGTGCTGGACAAACTGGACTGGCATTTGCAGGAAGTTGAAATTAGATCCCTATCTCTCAGCTTGCACAAAAATCAAAACAAAATGAATCAAGGAACTAGGAACTAGCTGCTATACAACTGCTAGAAGAAAAATTCGGACCAACATGCTAGCATATGGGAGTAGACAACAACTTTCTCAACAAGACTCCCAAAGCAAAAGAATTAAAGTCAAGAATCAATGAGTGGAAAAAAAAAAAAAGAATCAATGAGTGGGATGCCACTAAAGTAAAAATCTTTTGCTTAGACAAGTAATTAATTAAAACTGTAAAGAAAGAACCTACTGAATGAGAGAGAATCATGGCCTTTGAAGATAAGTTGGTGGCAATGCTGAGTGAAATTAGCCAAACCTAGAGACTCAAGGGTCAAATGTTTTCCCTTATTTGTGGAGGACAGGGCAAAACTTAGACTTGGGTGAACGGTCAAACATACTAGACTCACCAAAGTAGAAGCAACACATTATCTAGGAAATCACAGCTATCTGGTGGGAGGTGGGGGTGGGGAAGGGGTGATATGGAGGGACCTAGGATGAGAATCAATAATGTAGCTTACCTTTATTCCCCTGAGAAGCCAAATAATACTTATACAATCATTTAATAATGGAAAATGCACAATCTTTATACATATATACATATATGTAGTGTGTGGGGGAGAGGGAGACATTTATGTCTTTTAGAGGGGGAAATACAGAAGAGTCAAGAGACTTGGATGTGGGTTGGAATGATTGCTCCGAGGTTGCAGCATGTGCCTGGCATGAGCAAGGATGCTGGTTCGAACCCCAGCAACATGTACACAGTGAAGTGTTAGAGTAACAAAAACCATACAAAAAACTGAATAAAATCGATTCTCTCTTTCTCTCTCTCACTGTTCCTCTCTTTCTCTTAAAAAAAAAAAAAAGAGACTGGGATACGGATGATATTGGGGTGATTTGGGATGAGAATAAGGGGCATGTCATATTATTACTACTTATGCATTTATGATTTACAACAACACAACTCCTCAATAAAATCAAAAAAGAAAATAGTTGAATTGTGGGATAAGGATGTAGCTCAGTGATAAGAGTGCATGCTTGGCATGAATAAGGCCTTTAATTAAATTCCCAGCATTGTCTTAAAAAAATTGTGAACTGTATCTCAATAGGGCTTTTCTTTTAAAAAAAAGTAAATTTACAATACATTTCTATTTTTATGCCATTCATATACACATAAAAGTTTTAAAAACTTTAATTCTTTTGATTTTGTATTTCTATGTCATTTCCCTTACACTGAACATCTTGGTTCCTAATAACATTAAAATGATCAATTGCTTTATTTTCATCTAAATCTATATTTATACTTATCCAACTGTGTAAATAAAAATAGCACCTGTATAACAATACTTACATTGCTAAAATTAGTTGGTGGAAGATACTTTGGTAGTTGTTTTTACTCTGTATTTTACTCTATATCCCACTTAGAAAATGCAGTGAAATTACTATGTTGTATCGTTATTTGAAATAAAACCCGAACGTTTTATAAGTTAACCATCTTTGTTTCATTTTTGTTATTATTTTAAGAATTTCCCACTCCCATTTCAATTTAATTTTGTTTTGTAATTATATAAAATACTTATATAGTTATAATGCCAAAATAAGATATTTTCAGTGATGTCTAGCTTCCACTTCTGTCTTTTCCATCTGTTTTTGTCTCTTCTTTTGGTAATAATTTTGCTTTATGGTATGTTCCTCCATTTTAAAACAAGTATAAACAGGTATACTCTTCATAGCTGAATCTGACTTTGTTTATAACTTAACCTAGAGAACACTGTGTACAGAAACAGCCATCACTCCTCTGTCTGTCTCTGGGCAGCATTTCTGTGAGCCTTCACATGCAGTGAGTAGATGTGCAATGATGTACTTGCCCACTCTCCTACCAACAGACATAGAAGCTGTCTTTACACAGTGTTGTCAGTGTACCGTTGAAATGATTTTTTAAAAGAGCCGCAGCGGAAATTCACAGGTACATTTCCTTCATATTGCAGGCTGTTCCGTTTTGTATTTCTACAAGCAATGTATGTGTGCCATCTCACTAACAGCCCAAACAACAAAAATTTTGCCAAACTTCTGGATTTTTGCCAACGTGACAGGAGAAGAATGGTATCTCAATGTAGTCTGAATGTGAATTTCTCTTGTTGTAAGTATCTTTTCCTATGTCGAGCTCTTTGCATTTATTTTTCTGCTGATATCTTTAGTCTATTTTTCTACAGAGTTACTACTCTATCTCTTTTAGGAGCTCCTTAAAGACTAGGGATGAAAAGTGTTGTACATGTTTTTTTTTCAATTTCTCTCTTTACGTCTGGTCATGTTTCCCCCCAAATTTTTCTTTTAATTTGTGTAATCATATTTATCAATCAGTTTAATTATTTTTTATTAGTTAGGAATCATTTTTCCAATTTCCAGGATTTGGAGGGATAATCCATGTTTTATTATACATATTATTATATATTATATAATATTATATATCATATATTATTATATATCATTTCTCTGATTCATTTGAAATTTATCTTGGTGCAAGTGTGAGGAATAGAATCTTTTTTTTTTCTTTTCTCTTATACCAATGTATTTGAACAAGGCATGAACAATATCTTCTTTCTCTAGTAGTGTCAGGTAAAATAAAATTAAATCGAAGATAACCAATTCTTGAGTTAAAAAGTGTAAACAGGAGTTAAGTGTTCAACATTTTTTTAACTGAAATTTGATCAGTGTAAATCTGGCTAGTTGTACTTTGGAAAACAAACGAACAAACAAAATAAAGGAGCTCCCAAGTCTTTGAGGTTCAAATCTGAAAATACATTAGGAATATTATCTGTCATTTTAAAGTTATCAGTTTTTTAATTAATGATTTCTCACACTGACATTATGTGATAAATGCATAAACTGGTATCTTTATGAAAAAAATGGTTAAGTCAGCAGCACAATTAGAAGTTACACCAGTTAGAGACTAATAGCAAATCTTACTGTGCTACCTAGAAAAAAATATGTAATACTATAAATCAAGTCCCCATCTTTCTCTTTAACCACTCAAGCACGTAAGGATTCACTATTCAATAAATGGCTTATACTCTTATCTATAATTGAACAAAGGAATAGTTGACAATATCAATGGACAATCTATAGTATCTCTGGCTACTGAATTCAACCTTCATTTTAGTAAATCTATTCATTTCACCTATATCACAAAAATAAAAACATGGTCTGAATTTCAGCATTTTAAGTCTCCCTCTCTTTCAGATAGTTATGTTATTAAGCTGGGAAATAAATATAAAGTAAGAAGAAAGATGGCAAAAGTCCTAGATAACTTACTGGCTACTGAAAATTTTCATTAAGAATGAACATGTCACAGTTCAGTGTTTGTGACAAAATTAATCAGGTTTCAGGTCTTATGACTGCATCAAAAGTTGTCCAATTTGCCACTGTATTGGTCAGATCAGATATGGGGAAAATGTACAGCTGGGAAATTATTACCCTACTGCATATAAACCTCTTCATCAAAACAAATTTTACGGACACCACTTATAAGTAGGTGACTGAAAGGATAATTGTACCATAAGATCTATGCTAAATGGTATTGGTATCAAAACAGAACTGAAGACTAACGGAACAGAATAGAGGATTCTGAAATGAATCCCCACACTTTTAACTACATGATATTTGATAAAGGAGCAAATGCATAGTGTGGAAGAAAGCCTGTTCAACAAATGGTGTTGGACAAATTGGACAGCCGTTTGTAGAAAACTGAAATTGGATCCTTACCTTTCACCCTGCACAAAAATTAAATCAAAATGGTTCAAAGATCTGGATATTAAACTAGCAACTTTAAATTAACTTGAGAAAAAAAGTAGGATCAACACTACAGGACACAGGGGTCAGCGCCGCCTTCCTTAACAAAACTCCCATGGCACAAGCAGTAAAGTAAAAAATAAATGAATGGGATGCAATTAAACTAAAAAGTTTTTGCACAGCTAAAGAATTAGTCAAGAATTTCAAAAGAGATCCTACAGAATGGGAGAAAATCTTTGCCTGCTACACCTTGGACAGAGGGCTAATATCCAGAATATACAAAGAACTAAAAAACCAAACACCAAACCCACAAATAATCCAATCAATAAATGGGCCACGGAACTAAAAAGAAACTTCTCACCAGAGGAAGTCCAGAAAGCCCATAAATATATGAGAAAATGCTCTACATCATTAGTGGTAAGAGAAATGCAAATCAAAACTTCACTGAAATTCCACCTCACTCCTGTTAGAGTGGCAAAAATGAAGACTACCAACAATGAAAGATGCTGGAAGTGCTGTGGGAAAAGAGGAGCTCTGTCACCTTGCTGGTGGGACTGCAAACTGGTGCAGCCACTCTGGAAAGCAGTGTGGAGACCTCAAAAAATTAGGGCTGGAACCAGCTATCGCACTCCTGGGTATTTTCCCAAAAGACCTAGAATCAGCATATTATAGAGATACAGCTTCATCAATGTTTATAGCAGCCAGTTTACTATAGCTAGATTATGGAACCAACCCAGATGCCCCTCACTTGACGAGGGGATTCAAAAACTTTGGTACATATATGCAATACTACTCGGCTATTAGAGAAAATGATATTATGGCTTTTGTAGCCAAATGGATGGAAATGGAAGAAATTATGCTGAGTGAAGTATACTAATTTCAGACACTCAAGGGCCGAATGTTTTCTCTCATTTCTGGAAGATAGAATATAACTGCAAACAGTATGATAGATGGCTAAGCTAATAATAACCTTAACATGTATGAATTTTTACGTGAACAGAGGGAACTTTGCCTAGGATGCCTAGAGACATAGGGACGGGGGCAGGGAGGCGGGAGGGAATAGGAAGGACATCAAGGAGACTGGAGGGAATGAGTATGGGGGAATCAACTCAGAGGGAAACCTCTGACCTCCACGAGAAGTCCATTTAACACAAGGAGTTTAATTGGGGGAAATATAGAACCATGGGAAACCCAAGGGAGGAAACAATGGAATGTTATCAGCCTTGGCTATGTGAATATACATTTGTTCTTGATTGTCTGATAATGATTCCCCCTTAATTGTAAGTCCATATTCAACATATAAGAAGAAAAAAAAAGATCTATGCCTAATATAACAAACATTTCACCATCACATTTATATCATTCAGACAAGTAAACAAAAGTCAAAAAACTACTTAGCACCTGTTGTTGACCAGGTACTGGTACTATATCAAAGCCAAAAACAGGTATCTTCTACTACCTGTGGGAGTAAGCTCACTTAGATCTTCTTCCTTATTGAAGACAGTTAAATCTCAATTGTCTCCAATACAATTATTCAGCATTTTTGATGAAAATATGACTTGAAAGATTTTCCAAAAATATAATACAAAGATCTAAACTAAAAAATATTTCTTCTAAAAGTTTCTTAAATTACTGAGGACACTATTAAACTATAAATAAAATGATACATGCTAACTCCAGCTTTATGAATTCTCAAAGCTAAGATAATCTTATTTCAATAACAGTATTTATAATGCTCCAAAATACTTTCAGTGCTAGAACCTAGACCACAAATCATTACTAGAAATGAACAGTCCTCATTTATGCAGAAGTTTCTGTCTCTCCTGAGCTCTGGACAATCGTCATTGAAGGAGGAGACATGTACCTTTCCATGACAGCCAGGCATTCCTTCCTCCAGGTGAATCGACTCCCTCGTCTTAGTCGGAAGGTCCCGGACGTGGCAGAGACTGGGGGAGGTGTTTGTCTCCATTCGGGGTCCTCTATTGGAATGGGGGCAGGTCTCATACTCAGAGTAGCCCCTAAAATAAAGAAGATATTTTTAGCAAATATCTTGCAATTTATTAAAACCAATATGAAAATATATCATGAAAACAAGAACTTTGAATATAATAAACTTTTGTCCTTCCATTGAAACTTGCAGGATGGCATATTTAATGTATGTATTTTAGAATATTGACCAAAATAAAACTCCTACGAGGCAGGAAAAAAAAACCTCTCAAAAACTCTATTATATGTTTCACTAAACAATAAGAAGTCCATTGTTTGATATTTTAAATTGTCATTTCCATCCCCTCTACTAGGTCACTTTTCTATTCTTCTATGGCATTTTTTTTAAAACAAAGCACAAAATCAATTTTCTTATAGAATAATACCTTTCTCTGAAAATCCTCTTTTGAAATTCCTGCTTGATACTTGTAATCTTTTTGATCAATACACTTTTGAAGATCAGAAATTCTTACCACTTAAAGGACTTAGGAACACTTATTCAATATATTCAGGTAAAAGATGCATGTAGAATAACCCTAATGGTCATAAGCTCTTTTTTTTTTTAAGTCAAATATGGCAACAAAGGAAAATAGAATGGTATTTGATAGACATTTAGTCTACTAAATCAGGTCTTTGTAGGTCTACCACCTATTGATACTTTACTATATTGTTATTTCTTGAAAGTAACAAAATTTTGATAAAAACTACAGTTGAGATATTCTATCAATTTAGGCTAGCCTTTTCTCAAACAGCTTGAAAAAGATGATGGTGCACTTATTTATTCATTCACCATTGCTCTAGACTTGAAGCTAGAGAAAAACAAGGAAAGCCACAGCCTCTCATCTCCATGGACTTAGTCCATAGACTGTGAACAGAGCTTGGTATGATTCCAGAGTTCAATCCCTGGCTCCCCCACTCTTCTTTTCACTTCTCACACTGTTAAATTATCTTCCCAAAGCATAATTATATTATTGCTCTGACAGAAAGTCTTCACAAAGTCCCCTTGACCTGTGTTTTAGTCCAACTTCTTAATATAGCCCTGCAAAGGTGGGTTAGAACTTGTGGTTTTTACATACATATAAATAAATATATTTAAACACATTGTTTATTAATATCTATTTCTTTTAAGAGGAATTATATTCCATTTATCATAGCTTCCAAGTAATACCATGGAGAGTGTTACTATTACCATATGTGCAGATTTATTGTAGATCCCTTTATTGTTGTTTTTTTTTTTTTCTTAGAAAGAGGGACAGGGAGAGAAAGAGAGAGAGAGAGAGAAGGAGAGAAAGAGAAAGAAAACCAATTTTTTAAATTTAGTTTTCCATGTGGTTTTCATTGCTCTGAGACTTCATTGTGTATGTGGTGCTGGGGTTTGAACTGGGGTACTTGCACATGCTGGGCAAGCGCAGTAACCACAGTAACCACCGAGCCACCTCTCCAGCGCTGTTAACTTGTTTTTGAAACAGAATTTTGCAGTGATTCCCAGGTGGCCTTCAACTCATGGGCTCAAGTCATCATCCTCAGCCTCCCAAAAAGCTGAGATCATGGGTATGCACCACTGTGCTCAGCTCAATCTCCATCTTTATGTGTATTTTCTTACACAGATGCTCAGGATTTTAATCAATCTTGATTTTCTGTTTCAAATTTGTTGTCTTACATTCTTTCCCACCTCAGTGAATAGACTCCCATTCTTCAAACTGTCGATTCATTTGACTACTATATTTTCCCCATATACTATATACCCAATTCACAGGCAAATTCTATTAATTTGATCTTCAAAATATATCCAGTATCATATCAATTTTTCATTATCTGCACTGCTACCACTTTAGAACAAGCCAGCATCATTTCTCAATCGTAACTTCCTGGCATAGGTACCAAAAATGGACCTTCACAATAAGACATGTCTCCTTGTAATTATGCTCCAAAATCTGGGCTAGTCCTATGATACACTGTTGAGGAAGAACATGGAAAAAACATAAGGCTATATCATAGGAAGCTGTGCAGCTTCTACGTAGGTCTCCTGGAATCTGGCTTAGTTGCCTTTCAAGAAGGATGACCAACTTGAGACTATGATGTTGTAAGGAAACCCATACTATCTGAGGAGAGGCCACAATGGAGTGAAAATTCGCAGCCAATCCCTAGGTGCTCATGCCACTGTATTCGGGTGCCAGACAGTTGAGTGAAAAAGCCATTTTTGCCATCCCAAACTCAGCAGACATCATATGGAAACCTCTAGAACAACTGATGAGAAACAAGGCCCCAGAGAGCCTGAGGCAGTTAAGATCCCTAAGTACCCCTGCCTCCTAGTATTCTTCCTCCCATACTGACAACTGCTTTGTGACCAAAAGCATGTGGGAGAGATGGTATGTCACCTCCAGGATTCTAGAAGACAGTATGGTATCTTTCTTGGTTGCTCTCTTCACTCACTCACTCAAGGGAAAACAAGCTGCCAGGGATAAGGACAGTTAGGCACTAGATGGTAAGGCCTCTGAGGAACTACAGTCTCTAGCAGGCATTAAGGAATGAGGGCCTGGAATATCCAGGCTGAGTGGCCCTGCAACGGTACCATCTGTTCCCAATGACTGCAGCCATTCCTGGATTTCTGCTCTATAGAAACTGAGAAAAAAAATGTTTGCTGTGTTACACTGCTAAATCATGGGGTACTTTGTTGTATAATAACAGAAATCATCACAACCATCTCCAGTTATTTCCACATATCCTCCACTGAATATTATGCATATTATTTATTCAAATGTGATATTTAACAGCAAAAGACCCTTTAAGACAGATATTTTTACACTAGTAAGAATGAGCATCTCAGGGCTGAAGTGGTGGCTCAGTGGTTACAGTGCTTGCCTGGCATGTGTAAGTACACAACGAAGTGTCTGAGGAATGAAAGTTACATGAAAAACTAAATGAAAATTGCTTCTTTCTTTCTCACTGTCCCCTTTCTTAAAAAAAATGAGCATCTCATCCTGTTTACTGACTAGTATTTATCTTTTCCCCAATATATACTTTGTTTCCTTTTCTTTTGAGTATTCATCTTGTTGGTGTGCAGAAGCCACATCAGTTGCTAGTTATATATATTGCAATTGTTTCCTCCAGTTTGTCATTTGTCTTCTATCTTTATTTATTGTGTACTTTGTGATCTGAATCTTTACACAGTCAACTCTGTCTTTTCTATTGTGGCCAATGGGTTTGAATATCACTAGAATATTGTCAGAGTTTACATTTTATGCGGCCACCCTTAATACATGTAATTGCTTATCATGTATGACATAAATATTTAACTATTTTCTCAAGTGATCAAGTGTGTCATCACACGATGCTTTATAGAGATTCATGTTTGCTTAAAATACAGGGTTGGCAAACTGGGGCTTACTGTCTATTTTTTAAATAAAGTTTTATTCATTTACACATTGTCTGTGGCTATTTTTGCACTGTAACAGCACAGCTGTATGGTAGTCACAGAAATCACAGGGTCCCAAAACATAAAATATCTACAATCTGGGTCTTCTCAGGCAGCATGTTGATCACTGGCTTATAAACATTCCTGGCCTATCTATTATGAAATTAAACTGAAACCCATTTTAACAGTTCAAGAAAAAGGGTTTCAATCTGCCAAAATGATCTGGGTTTTGGTTTGGCTGAATAAAAAGTCAACAAAGTTTAGATATAAACAAGAATTAGGGAGCTTGAGGGTTTCAAAGTCTTGGTTTTGTTGCTTTTCCTAAAGCAAGCAGGAATTAGAAACACAGTAAGAGGTCTGGAACCTACCTAATTAAATAAAATAAATGTTATTTTACAACTAGTCTGACAAAGTCCACAGCAGGACCAAGTTGATATCAGGATGACATAGATTTTATTCTACCGCCAGACTGGAAAAGCCTAAAACAGAGCTATGCTGGTGAAGCTGGAGGCAAAAATGGACTGCATAAGGCAACAGATCTTCTCATCCTGGCTGTGGAAAAGCGTCAGTGTGTTTGAGGATGATGGCGGGGGAATAAGTCAGTGAATTCCGACTGGCAGGCTGTATCTGAAATAGGGGCATGCTCTCTTAGGTAAGCAGAGCAGGAAGTACATACAAATATTACAGAGAACTCAGAGAATTTTAACTTGATCAAAAGGTTGAAAGAAATAAGTCAATTAAAAATAATGGTCCTTTCTTGGTACTGAGGTTTATTCTTAATATTGTTAAGCTTTTAAAAAACAACTTTCTGTATCATCTAGATTTTCCATAAGAAAGAAATTCTGATAAAATAAAATTGGTAAGGAAAAGGAAAGAGAGAGGAGGAAGAGGGGGGTCAACATGATTTATACACAGAAGGTAGAAATCTCAAACTTGTAAGCATACTTAATTTATAACAGATCACAGTGCTTTCTGAGATTTTGTCCCCCTCTTGCTCCATCTCTTTCAATGTAGCGGTTGTTAAAAATAGCACAAGCAGCACTCTAGAAACACTCCAATAATGACAGGTTTTCTTCTAGAAACCCTGGTTCACCTTGCTTTGGTCAAAATGGATTGAGAACAATGAATGATCCAAGATTGGGTTCAAAATTATTGACAATAACAGAAAAACACAAAGATTCTAGAACGTAGGAATAATGTAAACAAGCCTAAGACTCCTTTGAAGTCAACAGAGGCGCTCAGACTGCCTGAAGTCTTGCGGTGAGTGCACCACCTTTTACATAACAGAAATATTCTTTTTTATGTTAAAGCTGAACTCCCATTAAAATGAATGTATGCACTTTCATCTAACAAATCTAAACCCATGTGGAAAAAAGGTATTCTTCATAATTTGTTAATAATTCTAGAATTTTAGTAAATACTTTCTTTGTATAGATGATGATTATCTTGCTTATCAAGGTTCTATCTGGATATGCTTTTATCATTCTGCTAATGAAGTAACAACTACACCCACAGAAGCTAGCTTCCTCCCAAAGTTCTCATCTTCTCCCACTCACACGAATGATTCCCTGAGCCCTGGCACTCCACACAGGAAGGAGTCAGTGCTTCTGCTCTGCACTCTTACTTTGTGAGCTTGTGGCTTCAGCCTCTTGGCAAACTTTGTTTCCTTTAGAAGTATGCAGAATCAGAGCCATGAGCCCTGTCTTCTGTACTAATGCTTAAACTAGACAAGGGAAAAGACTGTTGGGCTTAATTTGATTAAATAAAGGGGCTTTTGATGTCAACCAGGCTGAATTTAGTATTCCTTTTAAAAATTGGCACTTTCTTGTAAATATTTTCTTAAGAAAAGATAAAACACATCTGATTAGTTTCTATCAGACTGTTTTATTTATAAACCTTGGCAGGCTTTGGGTTATGCTGGGAAATTCGGATGACAGGTCTGTTTTATCTGAGAACTACACTATATTGTTAGCTATTGGATTATCAGTAAAAATAACATAAATATCCCATCTGTCCCTTTTGTTGCTGAAGTCACATAAAGTGAACCTTAAAAAAAGAACAGAAAAGAAAATCCAAATTCATCCAGCCCTAAAGAGGTTGAAAAAAGAGAACTTCATTGAGGGTATATAAAAAGAAATACTTAAAGGCCAAAACAAAGGCACAGAATACACAAACTGTTTTTTTCCCTAAATGCTTAAATTTATAAAAGAGAAAAGGTAGCATTTCACTTCACGAGTTTCCTTAATTTTGCATTTTTTTCCTCAGAATATATGCAAAGGTTATTTCCAGATGAGCTGTCTTGTAGTGAACAGATAAAAATTTATGACATAAAAGAATTAATCAATGAAAACCACTGACATCTTATTTCCAACTGAACTGCCTATTTTTTTTTTTTTTTTGAAGAGAGGGAAGTGAGAGAGAGAGAGTCAATTTTATCTAGTTTTCCATATGACTTTCTTTGTTCCGAGACTTCGCTGCGTACCTGGTGCTGGGTTTTGAACTCACATACCAGTGCTTGCCTGGCAAGCGCTGTAACCTCTGAGCCACTGCTCCAGCCCCTGAACTGCCTCTTAAATGTATCAGGTCTGGACCACATGAACCTGGGTTCTTTTGTTTTAACTTGAAATTAACAAGAAAGATGTGTTTTTGTTGTAGTTGTTTTCCTCTTTTTTTCCTTTTGGTTTCATTTCACAGTGTATTTTTCAAATGTATAATATAGGTACACAGTACAAAATGTGGAAAGATAGAGGAGGTGATTTAGTCAGCAGTCTCCCTACTATCCACTGCTCCTGTTCACAGAGCTGTTCCTAGAACAGCTGCAAATGTGTTTTCCCCTACAAAACAGTAACGTACCATACATTACATTTTGTACCATACTATTTTAACTTCTGAATTCCACATCACCGCACGTAAATTTAATTTACAACAAGTGTCTTTTAAAAAGTAGCTCTAGGGGCTGCAGCAGAGGCTCAGCAGTTACGGCACTTGCCTAGCATGCGCTAGAATGCGGGTTCAAACCCCAGCACCATGTATGCAACCAAGTGTCTCAGCAACAAAAGCCACATGAAAAACTAAATAAAATTGATTCTGTTTTTCTTTCTTTCTCTCTCCTTAAAAAAAAAAAAAAAAAAACCACACACACACACATACACACACAAAAAAACCAACTCTAGACAGATGCCAGTGTCTGGGGAAGCTGAGGCAGGAGGATTCCACTTTCACAGCCAGCCTCAGCAATTTAGTGAGGCCCTAACCAACTTAGCAAGATCCCATCACAAAAAAGGAAAAAAGGGCTGGGGATGTGGCTCAGTGGTTAAGTGCCACTGGGTTCAATTCCTGGTACCAAAAAAAATAAATAAATAAAATAAAAGAAAAAAAGAAAAAAAAAACTCTACAGCTTTTTAGCATTTCATTGTTCAGATATCCCAATATTTAACAAGTTCTTAACCAAGGAACATTTGATAATTCTAATTAGCTCTGTAATGACTTGCAAAGAAGAATGTGAGGTACTATAAGCAATTATTGATCAGAGAGTGGATAAGCTATTCACTCAAACATAATAGTACCTCCCAAGTACACAAATAGTATAAACAAACAATACTATTTTCTATTTTAGCTAAAAAAATTTTTTTTTAATAGAGAAGGACACAGAGAGAGAGAGAGAGAGAAAATCAATTTTTATTGAGTTTTTCACATGGCTTTCGTTGCTCTGACACTTAGCTGTGTACGTGGGTGTGGGGGATTGAACCTATGTACTTGTGCATGCCAGGCAAAATGTTATTTTTTAAATCAACAAAAAGCTGTATTTATCCACAAAGAAAGAATTCTACGTCTTATATTATCTCTTATATTAAAAGCAAAAATACAAAGAAAAACTTAAGTTCCAGTTGCTAATATTCAAATACTTTTTATTTTTTTCTTAAGACAGAGGGACACTGAGAGAGAGAAAAAGAATTTAGTTTTTCGTGCGGCTTTTGTTGCTCCAATATTTCCTTGTGTACATGGTACCTGTGTCCTTGGGCATGCCTGGCAAGTGCTGTAAGCACTGCTCCAGCCCTTCAATTACTTCTCTCTCTCTCTCTCTTTTTATTTTTTAGAAAGAGGGAACAGTGAGAGAGAGATAAAGAGAGAAGTAATCTTTATTTAGTTTTTCATGTGACTTTCGTTGCTCTGAGACTTTGTTGTGTACTTGAAGCTGGGGTTTGAACTCGCATCCTCACGCATGCCAGGCAAGCGCCGTAACTGCTGAGCCACTGCTCCAGCCCCCCCAATTACTTTTAATGTAATAAAAACTACCAACTGACAATTATGAACCTGCCCTTGCCTGTTCTGCTTCCTTTAAATTATGTCCTAGAAAAACTTGACTGAAGAGAACCAGGACATATTTGGATTTTAAACAAAAACCAGCCCTTTAAAAAGGTGTCAGCCACCCTGCTTGGTTGCAAAGCAAATGCATACACAATTAGGGAACTTCAAAAGGAGGTACCACCTCTGCCAAAGAAGCAATTCCTAATGGCTCCAATGAATGCTCTGAATCCGTTTCCTATTCTTTGAATTTCTGTGCCCTAGGTTCTACCTTCCTCCAATTTCCTAATGACTGAAAGCCTCGCTCTAGTTCCAAGATAAATTTAAGTAGGAAATAAAATGAAAAACAAAAATAAAACAATTTTTAAAAACTCAGCTTCAGAAGAACAGCCCAGTGTTAAAACCTGGAGTTTTAAAGGAGAATTCCTCGTCAACAGTGCTATCAGATGGGTTACAACAATGTCACTGCAGCCTGAGCTGCTGTTTGTAGGCAATTAAGTTATCCCTAGTATACAAACCCCTGCCTGACACTGCTCAGCTCCAACATCTGGGTGGGGGAATTTAGCCTCAACCTCAATGGTAAGGTTATGTTAATTTCTGTGCCAACCGCCAAACCCAAAAGAAAAAAACCCTTCTTTCTTGGAGGCTGACTGCCTGTCACAGCTGATTAGCACTGCTCTGTCCTACACATGCTGGACCACCTGATAATCCCTCTGGTAGTCTCCCTGGAGGTCACCAATTCCTGGTGGTCCCAACAGCTGGTACGGGATCTGATCAGACTTATGAAACCACTCAGCACATTTCCTGGCTCACCTAGCTAAACCTTGCTATCATCAGCAGACCAAGCGCCAGGCTTCTGTCTCCATCTAACTTGCTCCACTGTGAATCATAAGAGAAGTGATATCTTTTGGGAAAACTGCTTAGTACTGTTTCAACTGTATCTAAAAACTGCTGATTTCATTTGGTAACCACCAGACACATATTACAATCGAGCACTTAAATGTGGCTAGCTGAAAATACATGTTGTGAGTATAAAATATATACTGCATGTCCAAGAATCAGGACAAGAAAGAAAGAAGGAAGAAAAGATAAGAAATCTCAAGTTTTTTAAATACTGATTAAACAAAAGGGGATTGGTAGAGGAAAGGGACATGAGGGTTGGAAGGTGTGAGTGGGGAAGCACTGAGTGATATTAGCCAAATTATGTTAGTATATTGTCTGCATGTACAAATATGCAACAACAAATTCTATCATTATGTATAGCTACAGTGCACCAACAAAAATGTGGAAAAAATAAAATACTGATTAAGAACTGATCATATATTGGCTATATTATCAATTTAATTTTCACTATTTCTTTTTAGTTTTTGAAATATGGCTACTATAAAATTTAAAATTATATATTCTGTTGTTTGCACTGTATTTTTCCTGGACCATGCTGCCTTGGGACATGTAACCAACAGTGGCAACAACAGTCTCTGAGAGGTTTGTTTATGTATGTGGATATCATTTAAAAATATCTCACAAACGAAAGCTTTGCCGAAAAATTGTCAGCCAATAAATGCTAAAGGAATGATGGGTTAGATTATCTCATTTTTACAACCCCCACTGGAAAAACTGATTTAGACAAGGAACACTAAAGAAATGCTAAGACCATCAATAAAATGCTATCATAGAAAAGGACATTCATCCAGTGGCAGAATGTCACCCTAGAAGGCTGGGGATGTATTAAAGCACTTGTTTAGCATAAATGAGGCACTGGGTAGGATCCCAAGCACAACAAAAAACAAAGAATGTCACCCTAGAGGCTGCTTACAAACTGTAAAATAAAGATCTGGTGGTCCCCACCTTAACGAAATGGTCATACTTAATATGTAGGCAGTGCTACAACTTGATATTATAAACCTCATGAGAAGCAGCAACATGAGGTACATATTATCTACATGGTATTTCCCCTACGCACCCACTGAGAAAAATTTCAAACATACATCAATACAATCTTATAAGTAAAATCATTCTCAAACAACCTCAACATTCTACTATACTTTATCACCTATCTATGTATTTCTCTATCAATCTGGCTTTTTTAATGCACCTCAATGTAAACTGCTATTGTAAGTACAGTCCCCCCATATAACCTATGAAGTATTCTTGACCAAAATATTCAATTTGAATCTAACAAACTCTTTAATTCTAACTTCCAGCGTGCAGGAAATACAGAAGATAAGTAAGTTATTTAGCAATGAAAGCATACAGTTCACAAAAACCCAAAACTTGGGACATTCTGTAAGATTACATGGTTTAAAAAATTTATGCCATTGAAATAAAAGTTCGAGTGACTAGAATTAAGAGTCTAAGGAAGCACTGAAATTTATTAACCTAAAACAAGTATTATTTTTAAAAAAGAGCTACAAAGAACATTCTAAGAACAACTAGAGAAATATGGCAGTGGACTAGTTAATAGAGAATATTATGAAATTATTAATTTTCTTAGGTGTGATAACACAGTCTGTGGTTATATAGGAAAGTACTTTTATTTTTAGGAGATGAATGCCAAATACATACAAATAAACCTTAAAATTCATTTATTCGCTTATTTTATAGAGGTAAAGCAAATGTGACAAAATAGTCACAACTGTATCTAAGAAGAGGTAAACACTTGTTTACTTTCCTAGTCTTTTCTGTACATCTAAAACATTTGAAAATAGAAACTTTTAAAAATAATAATAAAATTTTTAAAATTCAATGGAAAGAGGTGGATACATGGTCTATTCTGTTTTGTCCTGTGTGGGCCTTTTGGATTGAGAACGTGGTCTTTGCGGGCAAGGATCTTATCACAGACAGACACACGCACAGGCATGCTTTATAGCCTTCTTTATTTCCACCTCAGAGCCAGTGCCATTAGCATGCAGTATTCCAACGGGTGGTTTAGGCTATGCAAAGGCTTTAGGCAGCAGCTTCACAGAAGACACCGCAATCATCAAAAGTTTACACTTGAGAGCAGGCTCGCTGCCACTAGCCTGTACAATGTATAGACTGAGACAGTCAGTCCCTTGACTTCATTATTTTACTTTATATATCACTTGTTAAAAGTATCTTGCAAGGTTTTGTGATCTTTTTCCATAAGATTCAATCACCTTTCCAACCTATTGCTGCTCCTGGGAGTCATCAGAGCACCTTCCTCTTAAAATCCAAAGATACATTCATTACCCAGAGATCATTAGGACTAGAAACAAAATTATCAACAGAGATCACTGGATACAGTACAGCATAAACTAAATGAAAATATTAAATTGATATTACAAATTAAAACAAGATTTTCCAAAAGCAGACAAAAGTTGTGCAATTTTACATGTGTTCTCCCATAGTCGGGGAAAAGGAAACCAGCCACTATTATGCCTTTTTTTTTTTAAAACTATGCCTACATTATCACATAACCTGGAATCAAAGAGGTGGCTTAGAGAAAGGTATGAAGAAGACTAGAAAATATTAGACAATAAACTAAAAATTATTACAATGAGGCCTTAGATTTAACAGTTCAAAGTATGTGGTTATTTTTTGGGAGATCAGGATATAAAGTAACAATGGTAAAGTAGAAAACCAACTTATTAAACAAATCAACACATGGATTCAGTGAAATAATTCATACATATGCCTTCAGAAGATACAATAAGCACAGGAAATGGTATTTACCAGGGTTTGTCTTCTCAAGCTGATACCATCGGTAAAATGCTCTTTTCTTCTGTTCACTCAGGTCTGATCCCTGCTGCAATAGCCAATGAGAGATCCGGCTCTGACTGATACCTATGCAGAAAGAAAAACAACTTTTAGAGGTGGCACTGAAACCACAGGGAAGCTCACAGGATGTCTAGATCACTGGGAATTTTATTCTTGAGTCACATTCAGAAACCATCTCCTAGAGGGCAAAGCAGTTTATTAACCAAGACTTTGGAGTGGCCCTCTAAAATTTATCTCCAAACCAGGTCCATGAATGTGAGACAGATGAACAGATTCCTAAGGAATAGTTATTTTTCAGAAGTTGTTTACTTTTGGGCTCCTTCTGCCTCTGGTTTAGAATACTAGTTCTTTTAACAAATACTGGGTGGGAAAAAAAATCAAGTCAGCAAATTTTCCCATTCATTATTGATGCTCATGAAAAGATTCAGGCACTAGGAAAGGAGAGGGCATTGAAAATACTGTCTTCAATAAGATTTTTGGGTTATTTACTATTTCATTCAGGCATTTTTAGCCCCATTACCATTAGTATAGAGAAGAAAGAATCGGCAGACTTTTAGACTTATGCTGTGATGGGTGACCTCTGAAGAAAACTCAGCAGCTAAAAATGTTCTTCTGGCACATAAACTTTCCCCAAATAAAGGAACAGAATATAAAGCAGTGGTTTTTTGCTATCACTAAGAAGTTCTTGACAGCAATTGGAATGTGCAAAATCTCCACATCTGAAAGTAAAAAAGCAGGTCTAAAACTTACTAGCATGGGGCTGGAGTGGTGGCTCAGTGGTTTCGGCATTTGTCTGGCAAGCACGAGGACCTGGGTTCAAACCCCAGCACCACATACACAACTAAGTGTTGGAGCAATGAAGGCCATGTGAAAAACTAAAGAAAGTTGCTTCTCTCTTTCTCTGTCTCTCTCACTGTCCCTCTCTCTTTAAAAATAAATAAATAAATAAAAAATAAAACTTACTAGTATAAGAATCGTACCCTTATTCTTGTCATTATAGGCTACTCCAAAAACAATTTCAATTATACAGCTTGCAAAAGCAAATATCAGGAAAGACACAATTGCCTTATAAGTTCACAAGACATTTCCCAAAAGAAACAGCTATGACAGAGGGTCACCAATATCTAAACCCTCCCAAGGAGTTACCTATAGTAATTGGATATTACTGAATCCCACCTGTAACTATCAAGAAGTAATCACATCTGCTAATAGGAGGAAAAGAGGAGGTCTTGTAATCATATTCAATATTAAAAGTAAGCCCTTTTGATGACAGGAAGGGAGGAGAAGGGGAAATGTTGGAACTAAGATAAAGCAAGGTATATTCCAAGCAGTATAAATGTCACTGTATGTACTATAGTCACATATATATAAAAAATGTTCTTCAAAGGTATAAGAATTATCTCACTGTATTTGGGTTTCTTAGGAACAACATACGACCCAGAAGAAAGGCAAGGGATCAGGGGACAGGAGGAGGAAGGTAAAGGGATGTTGTGTGTGTGTGAAATTGAACAAACTGTATTGCTTAATTGTGTGCATTTAGGAATATGTGACAACTAATCCCAACATTATGTAAAACTATATTGCACTAATAATATATATTAAAATATACATATATAAAAGATAAAAAAAGGTAAGCCCTTTTAAGTTTCACTTACTCAGAAACATTTGTTAAAAGAATACTTGAGAAAATGGAGGAGGAAAATGTCAAAGGAAAGGACTATGAAGCAAGGTTCTCTGACTGGAAGCATCTTTTACTTTTAAAGAGCAACACTCAAACAGTCTCCCTCAAAACCTGAGTGATTACACTCTCAAGTAATTCAGTGGACTACAGACCTACGTGACGCAGGTGCTGGCAGCTAAACGTCACGTTTTCTCTGTAAGAATGCTAATTACTTCACATCATTAAATCAGCTGTGTTTCACAATACTTTCACCAAAAGTCTAGCTTCAGACATACGGCTTTTTTTATATATACTATTTTTAAGTTAAAAGTGAAGAAGACCATCTCTTCCGACCATGAAAGAAAAATGATTTAGTTAACAAAGTAAAACTATTTTATATGGAGTCTCCATGCTGGTACCATGTAACTCAAAACAGGGGAGTTAGGAAAACACTGTTGAGAAAAAATAAGAATGAGTTCTATTAGGTTATTCCAATATTAAACCTTCCTCACAGAGTATACATAAAACAATCCAAAAAGGCCTACTATGCTGTCCGGTTCTGCTCTGCTACACAAGGAGAGGAAGGCAAAATCCCATGAAAATGACATTAAATAATAATGTGTTTACATGATAAAATACTGGTAGACTTTTAAAAATTAATATTTTCTTTTTTCTCTTCCCTCTCTTTATTTTTGCTGTACTGGGGATTGAACACAGGGGTGCCCTACCATTGAGCTATATTCCCATCCCTTCATATTTTTGAGACAGGGTCTCTCTGCATTGCCTAAAGTGGCTTAAACTTGTGATCCTCCTATGTTAGAAAGTGTTATGGACATGGAGTATACTGATCTCTCTATGTAAGGGAAAACTAAAGGCCGTGCCAGGTGCAGTGGCACACGCCTGTGATCCCAGAGACTTGGGAGGTTGAGGCAGGAGAACTGCAAGATTGAGACCATAAGCAACTTAACAAGACCATAAGCAGCTTAGAGAGACCCTGTCTCAAAATATAAGATTAAAAAAGGGCTGGGGGTGTGGCTCAGTGGTTAAGCACCCCTGGGTTTAAACCCTGGTACCAAATCAAAACAAAAATGAATACAAGGGCCACTATGGGAAACAGCTGGATAGTATCAACTAAAGCTGACCATTTGTAAAAGTTATGACCAAAAATGCCTTTCCTAGGTATATAGCCCACAGAAGTGTACACATATGCAACAGAAAGATGTTCAAAAGACATGTACGTGAAGGATCATATACGAGCATTATCCATAATAATCCCTAATTCAGAAAAACTACATGTTCATCAACATTAGAATCCATAAACTGTGGTATATATGCATTCAACGTAGACTACTATATCACATAGAAAAAGGATAAACTCCTGCTATCTGGAATCATATGGATAAATCGCATAATTGACCAAACAATATTGACCAAAAAAAGACAGATATATAAAAAAACACATATACAACCACATGATTCAACTTATATAAGATTTAAAAACCATAATTAAGCTACAGGGATGATGGGAATCAGAATAATACTAGTTACCAAGACTGAGGAGTGGGAGGCAGGATGAGGAAGGTTTACATGGTGACCAAGAATGCTCTTTAACGTGATCTGGAGAGGGGTTATACGGGAGTCTTCACTTTTTAAAAGTCATTAAGTTGGACTTGATTTTGTATATGTATTTAAATTCTAAGAATGTTTTCCCAAAGAAGTTTTAAAAATTCTATATAGTTTCAAAAAACTGAATTAAATTGATATATATTAATATAGAGAAGATACTCATGATATCAATGAAAAATGATACTTTTATAGATATAGAATTCTATGCAAACTATACTATATTTTGTATACTAACAAAGGGTCATATATAAGCAATATACACAAGAAACAAATCAGACTGGTAAGCTTCCTGCATTCCTAGCTCTACATTGCTTTCACAAGCTTTCCATAAACACCTTACCTTTAGCAATTCACCCTAAATACTACACACTTTACTGGCTGTTTTACGAAGATTGCAATTAAGTTAAACAGAACTGTGAAAATACATTAATTTCTCCTTCTCAAATTCTCTCAGGTAAGCAATGTCAACTATTTATACCCATGTTATTCCTTAATTTTCTCCATTTGCCAACTACAAATTTAACAAAACAAATTGAAAGGAAGATAAATGGAAAGCATTTTCCTCTTTTATCTTTTGTGGGAGGAAAAACAAAGAACTTTCCCCCTATGAGCTTAATGTCCTTTTACATAAAAAACGGAGAAAACAAACTGTAAAGCAGGTGGTTATTCCAAAAGAGACACCGAGAACAGAAGTTTGGTTTTTTTTTTTTAAACAAAAAAATACATTTTAGAATGATTTTTCTTAGCAGCCTGTTGATCAGTTTCCTCTAAGTCATGCTTCTGGAACTGGTTTGGAACTTCAGTAGAACCTGGCAGCCAGATTTCCTGCAGCTTCTCTTTACCATCAACACTGCTACAGGAGAGATTTCCTTGCCTTCCCTGCTTCCTCCTATGGCTGAAGAAAATCTCTTTGTCCACAAATTTATCTCCTCAAAGCTTTCTCTTTTCTACTCTTTACAGGCACAAGAAAAATTTAAATATAATCTATGTATACTGACGCCAACTAACCCTTCTTTTTTATTATTATTGGTTCAGCATTATCTTACATAATGAAGGGATTCTTTGGTTCACATTCATACATGCATATGCACTGACAGAGACACTTTAACCCCATCCTTGTCCAAGACCTCCCCTGCTTCCCCCTCTCCCCAATCTCATAACTCCTCTGTAGTTCCCCCAAGTTACAGATATAAATGAACATATACATGTAATTTAAACACTGAAATTACTACATTTATACACCTGCCTGGGTGGATCTGGAGATCTCATGGGAGTCAAATGTACTCTACAGTATTGAATGCCCCTTTTTCCCCTCCCTCTCCTCCCTTTCTCCCACTTCCTTCAAAACTATAGCACCTACAACTTATGTGTTTCTTCAGATTTGGTGGGTATATTAAATAAACTTGAGTAATTTTCAACCTATCTTAGGTTTTACTCTAGCTTCCACATGAGAGGAAACATTTGACCCTTAAGTTCTGGGTTTAGCTTGTTTCACTCACATTGATTTTTTCCATTTCCATCCATTTACCCGCAAAAGCCATGACATCGTACTTTCTAATAGTGGAGTAGAACTCCACTGTGTGTGTGTGTGTATACACAACAGTTTTTGCATCCATTCATCCAGTGGAGGGCATCTAGGTTGTTTCCATAATTTCATTATTGTAAATTGAGCTGCTATAAACATTGATGTAGATATATCTGTAATAAGTCAATTCTAGTTCTTCTGGGAAAACACTCAGGAGTGGAATACCTGAGTCAAATGGATCCATCCCTAATTGTTTGAGGAGTCTCCACACTGCTTTTCAGAATGGCCGTACCAGTTTGCAGTCCCACCACCAGAGTGTTAGTGTTCCTTTCTCCCCACAATCCCTCTAGCATCTCTAATAATCTCCACTTTCCAGATTTCTTTTTAATGATAAAAATTGGGGTATTATAAGGAGAGGTTGATGGTCTGATATGTCCAGCCTCCAATTGCTCCTGAATCAACTTTTGGGCTGCCTCCAATTTTTCTTTAGAGAGGGGCCACTGAGGGACCCAAACAGGAGTCTCAGATGTCCATGTAATGTTTAATGCCTCAGTGGCCCCTGGGAAAAACCCAGGCTTTCCCTATTCTTAATACGGGAAAGTTTAACAGGTGCTATGATCCCTTGACTGTTTTTTCCAAGACCCTGACCCCAAATATGGCCTTGGTTTAACATCATTAGATTAGCCTGAGGACTGCTATATGGAACCTCTGAAGTCAAAAATAAGCCCATAGATTCCATAACATCTCTTCCCCATAAATTTACTGGGAGGTTATCAAGGACATAAGGTTGAAACATACCACCATGGCCTTCTTTATCTTTCCATTTTAAGATCTTTGCACTCCTATCAGGATTGGAAGTTGTACCCAGTCCTCTGAGGTCTGAATTGCTTTGTCAAGAGGCCAGGCTCTTGGCCAATCTGCAAGTCTGATAATACTTTTATCAGCCCCAGTGTCCAACAATCCCTGAAAGTGTCTACCCTCTATCATCGAATTTGTCACAGGCCTTTGTTTCAAATCCATGGACAGGACCTTCCTTTAGAAGGATATTGTTCATGACAGCTGGGTAACACCAGCAATTGTGCTATACGGTCACCAGGAGATATCGCAGCCACACCTCTAGGTGCCACTGCAAGTATTTTAATCTCTCTCGTATAGTCAGAATCAATAACTCCTGGGGTAATCATAAACCCCTTCAGCATGGATGAGCTCCTCCCTAAAACCAATTCCACCGTTCCCCTTGGTATAGGACCACTCATGGTGGTAGGTATTGGTTGCACCCCCATATCAGGCATTAATACTGCTCTGGTGGAGGCACAGAGGTCCAATCCTGCCCTCCCTCTTGTTTGTCTGATTGGGGCATCAACGGGAAATGAGTGTGAGGCACTGTCTGAATGGACCACAGGGAATATTATAGGATGGCGATCCCAGCACTATACACAAAACAAAATAACTCAAGCCACACAAGAGACTAATGAGTCACATCCCTGGCCCTTTTTGTTCTTATTATTTTTTGCCCTTCTGATTGGAGATGGAATCTCAGTGTAGTTTTGATTTGCATTTCTGATTGCTAATAATGTAGAACACAGTCTCATAAGACTTCTGTCTTTTTAAACTTCCTCTGTTGAGAAGCTTCTGTTTAGTTCCATAGCCCATCTATTAATTGGGTGGTTTTGTTTTGGGTGTTTTTTGAGTTCTTTGTACATTCTGGATATTAGCCCCCCTGTTGGAGAGGTAGCAGGCCATGATTTTCTCCCATTCTGTAGGTTCTCTCTTTGTTAGTTCCTTAGCTGTGCAGAAGCTTTTCAGTTTAATGGCATCCCACTTGATTCCTGGTTTTAATTCTTTGTGCTGTGGGAGTCTTGCTAAGGAAGGAGCCCACACCAATATGGTGGAGTGTTGATCCTATTTTTTCTTCTAATAATTGTAGGATTGCTGGTTCAATTCCTACTTCTTTAATCCATTTCAATTTGACTTCTGTGTAGGGTGTGAGATAAGGATGTAATTTCAGTTGTCGGCAAATGGCTATCCAGTTGTCCAGCACCATTTGTTGAACAAGCTGTCTTTCCTACAACCTATATTTTTGCCACCTTTGTTGAAAATCAGATGGTTAAAGACTTGTGGGTTAGTCTCAGTGTTTTCTCTTCTAACTCATTGGTCTTCCTACCTATTATGATACCAATACTATGCTGTTTTTGTTACTATAGCTCTATAGGATAATTTCAGGTCAGGTATTAGGATCCCTTCTATCTCCTCATTTCTTGGCTAGTAATGCTTTGGCTTTTTTCTGGGTTTCTTAGTGCTCAAAATGAATCTGAGAATTGATTTTTAGATACCTGTGAAGAATGACACTGGTATCTTTATGGGGTTTGCATTGACTCTGTATAGTGCCTTTGGCAGAATGGCCATTTTAACTATACTGATTCTCCTTAACAGGGAACCCAGGATGTTTCCATATTCTCAAGTATTCTTTAATTTTTTCTTCAATATTTGATAGCTTTTGTTGTAGAGGTCTTTTACTTTCTTTGTTAGATTAATGCCAAAGTATTTTATTTTTTTGAGGTTATTATGAATGGACAGATTCCCTGATTTCTTCTTCAGCAGAGTTGCTGTTGGGATTATTAGTCAATATTCTCCACATTCTCCAACTTGGAGGAATTAAGATTTTCAAGAGTTTTTAATAATCCTCTGGATTTCAGATGAGTCAGTGGTGATTTTTGTTTCTGATTTTGTTGATTTCTTTACTTGCATTCTTTTGGTGAGGTTGGCTAAGGGGTCTGTCAATTTTTTTTTTGAAGAACCAACTTTTTGTTTCATTGATTCTTTGTATTGTTTTTATTGTTCTCAATTTCATTGGTTTTGTCTCTGATCTTGGTTATTTCCTGTCTTCTTCTAGATTTGGGATTGGATTGTTCTTCTTTAGAGGTGTAGCATAAGTTTATTTATTTGTGCTCTCTCTTGATTTTTGATGAAGGCACTCAGTGCTATTAATTTACCTCTTAAAAATGCTTTCATACTATCCCAGAGGTTATAATATGTTGTGCCTTTAATTTTATTCATTTCTAAGAATTTTGTGATTTCTGTTTTCATTTCCTCTTTGGTCCATTCTTCATGTAAGAGGGTATTATTCAATCTCCATGTATTTATGTACTTTCTATTATTTTTCTTGCTGTTAATTGCTAAGATGATACCATTATAGTCTAACAGGATATATGAAATTATATCAACTTTTTGTATTTGCTAAGATTACCTATGCGGACTAAGATATGATCTTTTATGGAAAAGGATCCACACGCTGATGAAAAGTAGGTAAACTTGCTAATTTGGGATGGAATATTCTGTAGATGTCTATTAGGTCCATTTGATTTACAGAGTTATTTAGGCTGGAGACGTTGTTGATTTTTTGTTTTGAAGATCTACTGGTGATAAAGGGGTATTAAAGTCCCCCAGTATTATTGTGTTGTGATCTAAAAGTAGATTAACACCATGGGGTAATTTTTTGACATATGTGGGAAAATAGGAGTCTGGTGCATAAATGTTAATAATGTTTACATCATCATGACACAGCCTTCCCTTAACTAAGATGTAGTTAAGGGAATAACTTTGTCTCTTCTTCTTTGTCTCTTCTAATTTTTGGAACCTATTTTGTGGGCTATGAGAATCAAGACACTGTGTTGCTTTTTTGGGCCATAAGCGTGGTAGGTTTTTTGCCAACCTTTTATCTTCAATCTGTGGCTGTCTTTGGCTGTGATCTCCTGTAAGTAGCATATTGTTGGATTTTTTTTTTTTTAAATCCAGTCTGCTAATCTGTATCTTTTGATTGGGGCATTGAGTCCACTCACATGCAGTGTTAGATAGATAAATGATTTTGGTTCTCTGTCACTGTGACCTCTGCTGTATTTTTTGCCCTCTTGGTTATCTTGTAGTGTGTTAAGCTTTTATTGACTTTCCTCTGATTGTGGGCTTTGGGAGTTGTTTGCTTATTCCTCTGTTTGAAGTTTGTCCTTGAATATTCCCTGTAGGGCTGGTTTTACGTTCATGTATATTGCTAGTTTGTTTTTATCATGGAAAAAATTTATTTCCCCATCAATTTGAAGCTGAGTTTCTGGGTATAATATTTTTGGCTGACAATTATGTTCTTTCAATATTTGAAAATTTTCGTTTTCTACACTCTCCTCACCTTTATGGTCTGATGTGAGAAATCCACTGTGATCTTTTTTGGTTTGCCTCCGAATGTGACTTGGTGTTTTTCTTTGACCACTTTTAATATTCTTTCCTTGATTTCTCTGTTACTCATTGAATATGATTGTCTCGCTGAGTTGTCATTTGCATAGGTCTATTTGGGGTCCATTGGCCTCTTGAATATGAATTTCTGGTTCTATTTTGATATGAGGGGGGATTTTCTTTGATTACTCTCATTGAGAAGGTTCTTTATGCCATTTGTTTGTTGCTCAATGTTCTCCTGTACTTCTTCGATTTCATCCCATAGTTTCTGGAAATTCAGATCATGATCAGTAAGTTTTTTTCCCCTGTCTACCATCTGTGCGTTCA